>LPNX010415210.1:279282-303829 GCA_001517045.1 Pseudotsuga menziesii | reverse complement strand
GTCATGGACGCTGCCCAGAAAATAAAAAAATTTGAGGTGCACATTTTTGTACTTTCAATCACCCTCTCCTATACCATACGGGAAGGAGTTAATATGGATCTATAATCACGCTCACTGTGAATATCGAAAGGTTTCCACAGAACCTAAGCCAGTAATGAAAAACCCTCACGATCACTGATAATGTAATGTTTCAAAAACAATTTTATTTAGGATATGATCATTAATAAATCTTCATTTTTAAAGCAAAATTTAGGTTAATATCTTTAAAATGCTACGTTAATTTTTTTTAATTTGATTTTATCTCTAAGTTTTGAATTATTTATAATAAATTCAAAGCTCTCTCATCTCAAGTTTTGAATTACTTATAATAAATTCAAAGCTCTCTCATATTCTCAAGCACGTTTATCACTAACTTTTGGTTATTTTTTAGATTGATTTTATCTCAAGTTTTGAATTATTCATAATATATTCAAAGCTCTCTCATATTCTCAAGCACGTTTATCATTAACTTTATTTACGAAATCTTTAAATGATAATTAAACAAATAATAACTTGAATTGGCAATAACGTTTGAATTGTTATCACACCCTTTAAATCTCATATTCTCACCAATGTCTTTGAGCCGAGAGGCTCTCTACAGCCCAGTATGGAGTAGATCTTGTAACGTTACGTAACGCTTGTAACTTTACGTAACGTTGTCACATCACATTATGTAACGTTATAACGTTACGTAACGTTACATAATGTTATGTCGGCTATTAAAAAAAACAAAAAAAAAATTAAAAGTAAAGTTACAATGTTATGTTGAAAAAAAAAACAATTCGTGCCGTCAGGCCCTTCCTGATAATTCACGCACACAGAATAAGCTTTTGAATAATATACACAAATTAGCTTCCAACAGTTTGAGATTGATCAATAACTTACCGTCGTGTAGAAAGCAAAAAGACATACTCTTAAAAAGCTTGAAACTGAGGCTCTGCAATGAGCCCAATGCAAAACCCGTAGCATTACCCCAATCGTAAAGTATCTTCTCTCTTTTCCACGGAGGAACTGTTGCGAACCTCTGCACATAAGGGAACGCTTCCGAAAGACTGGCCTTGCCACACAGCAGAAACGTCCCCAACCGTGTAGACAAAAGCCACAGCATCATCCACGCAATTGTGATACCAAGTTGGATTACGTTTTTTGCTATCAACCCGCCTACCTGTACAATCAGTGCAATGCTGCTAAAATGTGAGTTCTTGCAAAAACGAAATGAATCAAAATAAAAAAGAGAGGTTTTCATAATTACCTGCTCCGGAACTCCATTTTGAGATCTCGATAGTCTGTAGAATCTTTTGACTTCCTCTGATGGATCGACTCTCCCAGCACTGTTGCTAACAGGGTGGCTCTCCGGCTGAGGTTCGATCGAAGGAATGATGCTCTCACAAATGGCCGTCAGACATTCCATCTGAGATTTCGAGAACGGATGCGGATGGATGCCATCCTCTCCTTCCCTCAAGAGAGGATGCCCAGCTCCTTCTGGTGCCTCCATTGCTGCTCAAACATACAAGATGAAAAAGAGTCGTGGAAAATGTACTGTTCCTGCTCAAAAAATGGGCCGACACGAAAGAATTTTCTCTACCATCTCGTATTATAACATTGCGATCATCGAATAGCCTGACGATCCGAAAACAAAAACCACTCAGACGAAATCTGTATAACTTTCAGACTTCGAGTTTGGTGGTTTGTTAAATGTAAACTTGGTTTCCGGTGTGGTGTTAATGTTGTCCACGGAGGTACGTACGTCTATCAGCGCCGAACAAGAAATATAATGGCTGCCCTTCAAAATTCTACCAACTCTGAAGTTGGCAGTTACCATAAAATGATGTCACCTACTCTCCCAAGTTTTCAAGTAGAGTTGCTGTTTGTAATTCAGTGGAGCAAAAAGAGTTGCTCTTTGTTACTGCTGTGTATCTAAGGATTGAGAGACTTGTTGTGTCGTAACTCGTTTAATGCAATCTCAAGTACCATGTCTCATACTAATTGAAGATGTGATTAACTACCCGGCATGTATCCAAATAACGCCACAGACCATTCCCACAGAGTCCCACCAATCACCATGACTGGTAACAAAATAATCATATCATACAATTAAGACAATGTCCACCGTCAGCTGGTAGCTTGGTTAAGTTATTGAGAAAGGTGCATGATGTTTCCCATCAACTGTCCAGCGTTCAAATTTGAACCCTTCGTAGCCTTGTAAAGTAAAAGTCGCTCTTTAAAAGAGTTTTAAAATCTAATTTTTATCCTTCTAATTAAAATTAAGAATAAGGAGGACTTAATTTATATAACATTTTAGAAGAAGTGCAACATTTCAAAGTATCCATCCATTCATATAAATTTCTCAACATGCTGAAATTCTTATGCTGTAAGATGATTAGCGATGACTAACGATTACAAGGCTTTGGCCATCAAGATGTGACTTCTGACTCTTGAGTCACGTGGGGGCTGCAATTTAAGGTGTGACAATGTGTCAACGACTGCCGGCTGTAACAACAGAGAACAACGATTAGTCTACTACTAGGCTCGAAACAAGCCCAAAACTTTGTGCCTGCTACCTACATGAACTTGGCTCTTAATATGTCCACCTGTTTTTTGTCAAAATGAAATTCAAATGGTTGGTTTGATGATTCCTCCTCTACAAGACTTCATTTCTTGCATGACTATCACAAACTCACGACAACTATAAACAACACTCAATGTCATGCAACTAAAACTATATAAGATAGTCATGCAAGAAACAACATTTGTACCAAAGCACCATATTAATGAAATTTAAAAAATAATGGAAAAAATTAAAAAGTCTATCCACCTCAAATGTTCCCATTAAACAAAAATTATAAAACCTTCAATTCAATAATAATGATAATGGATGTTGGATTCACATAAAGAATTCATACATTAGATATAACTATCTTGAATCAATTAAATTGTAAATATTATATATCAAATCAATTTAGTCAATTCAATAATAATAATAATGGATGTTGGATTTACATAAAGAATTCATAAATTAGATATAATTATCTTGAATCAATTAAATGGTAAATAAAATCCTAGGCTCTATCAAGCGCTGAGAGGGATCAAATTTCCCGAAGTACAAACCTCTTTTCAGGTATTGCACTCAAGGAGGTTTGCACCACGGGAAATTTGATCCCTCTCGGCTCTTGATAGAACCTAGGATTTGGATCTACGCTGGTTTAAAAACATTTTCTATCTTTAATTCATTTCATCTTTTTCCTAAATTATATGTAAATTATATGTTTTAGTGTGTACTCGTAATGTTCTTGCTTGAATTTTTATTTTTTTAATAAAATATTAACAATGTTGAAGTTTTAAGGTGAGAACGTACGATGAAGCTATCAATTTATGGGCACTCCACTCTATGCGGTAGGGCATCTTCATCATTTCGGGGGGCTCTAAATTAGGTGTATACATTTCTTCCCTCTCTATTTTTTTATATTTTATATTTTTAGTTTTAATTTTCTCTATATACACTTTTACATCTTTACATAGATATGATTGATTCAGCGCATTTACCAAGAACTGTTCAAGGAAGACCTAGCACAGTTACCTTACACCTTTATGAATTTATGGAGTCACTAGAGAAACTTAGGAAAGGAGAGGCTAAACTTTATTAATATATATAATCTTTGGAGAAACTTAGGGAAGAACAAGAAGCTAAAATCCACATAGAGTTAAAAACCATGCTCCATAATTAATTTAAAGCTTTTCAAGAATAGATCCAAAAACAAATAGACAATAAGCTAAAAAAATTGAGCTAAAATCCACATAGAGTTAAAAACCATGCTCCATAATAAATTTACATCTTTTCAAGAAGAGATCCAAAAATAAATAGACAATAAGATAATAATAAAAAATGGAGAACAAGATAGAGATAATGGAGATCCCACTACATGTAATGGAAATTCAAAAAACGTCCTAATAAGGGGAGGTGGATACAGTAGAAAATATTAAGTTAAAGGATAGGATTAAAGAGTTAGAGGGAAAAGTTAACCACAACCTAATCCTAAATAATATAGAAGCTAAAATAGATATCAAACCCATTAAAGAGGAAACGAATACACTACAAAAGAGCTTTGCCAAGACAAAAATTCACAATATGTTACAAATTGAAACTACCGGTCTCATAGAAGCAAATAGGTTGGGAAAATTAATTGAGAATAAAGAAAGGTTAATTCTACTAAGGGGCGCTCACAGGAAGTTGGTTCCACTTTTCAGTGCCACTTTAGAAATCGGAAACGCACTTCCGAAATGTAAATCCACAATGCATATGCATTATTGATGCTATGTACGGAAAACCCAAGCCCAAAGATGAGGCTAAGGTTAGTTAGTAGATATCACATATGCGATATATCGCATGTGCGTTTTTAAAGTTTTACATATCGCATATGCGATATGCAAAACAAAACAAAACAAAAAAAATAGAGGCTGTGGGCCTCATTTGTTATTTGCACAGTGAGGCGATATCGGGAAGGCGAAATACCGCACCAGCGTTTTGCGTTAGAGCGTTTGGAGGTGGCTTTGGAGGTGGCTTGGCTCCAATGGAAGGTAAGTACTCATATCATCCACAGTTGTATTCAATATTTGTTTGTTTTTGTTAATTTCATAGTTTTTATATTTGTTAAAAACTTAAAACGAATTTAATAAAAAAAAATTGAATTAAATCAAAGAATGATATATTAAAAAAATTTGTAATTTGTTGTTTTAATCTTAACAGATAACATGAATGTTCAAGATACTGTGCAAAATGAACCAAACCCAAACACGAACCCAAACACAAACCCAAACACGAACCCAAACACAAACACAAACCCAAACACGGAGGGGGAACAAGACCGAAATTCACAGATTCTGGCTCGTTTCGGTGCAATGAGGTGCCTTAGCTCATCTTTTAGAGGGGGGGATCATTTGAGACAATCTTTAGCCGAAACATTGGACACCATAACAAACATAATTGCCAAAGCCCAAGGAGCTATGTGCAACATTAGCCCATACAGAGAATCCATGAGGCAATACTATTCCAATGGTTTGAGTTATAAAGACATCAAAAACCTAAAGATTACAAAAGACCAATTGTTTTCATTATTCCCGGACCTTAGCATCGGATTGGTTCCACCCACCATTCAAGCACACATTTCTATAGACTGGTGCGTGGAACCAAATGTGAAAGCCAATTGGATGGATCACTAGTATATGGTCTTCGATGAAGACCCTCATGGGAATAGGGACATCCCATTTTATTTCCTGAGGAAGTTGTATGCAGAATTCATCCTAGGGAAACATGTTAACTATTTCGATATCTTAGACTTCCAGGGTGTGGGTCATGGGATGCCCCAAGATAGGGAAGGGGCTAGGATTGATCCTAACCATGTGCCACGCCCTCCACGCACACCAAAACCCCCTCAGGTATATCCTCCTGTAGGTCTTGTGATTGATGATACATAGGAGGCCTTATTTGACTTGGTTGATACATTGCTTCAGCATGGGACTGATGTCCAAGGCAATGTAGGCCAAGAGGTTGGCACTTCTGAGGCTGGCCCATCGCATAGTAAGGATCCATCTACAGATCGCACTAGAGACGCAGAGCGTTTAGAGCGTCATGTTACTCCACACCCTTGCACAGCGTGTGGAGGCATATGTTATGGCCCTTCTTCAGAGTTTCAGGACGATGGATTACTTCGATTTGTAAGTAAAACTCATTATTTTCATATTATATTTTGTTTTATATCACAATTTTCAATTCTTTCACAATTTATTTCTATTTAATTATCTAACAAATTATGTGAACAAGTATACAGCTGGTGTCACTTGACACCCCAGATTCGCATAGTCCGTTGATTGATGTTGATAACATTGATGCAACAGTCAATGCTGCATATGGGTTTGGTTCTTCGCCATTAGCTGTAAGAACTATACTTTTTAATTTGTCATCGTTATTTATATATTTGTAGTAGAGATTGTAACATTCAATACATCCTAATCTGGATACAATATATTTTATGCAGAGTGAGCAGGATGAGTATGTTGAATCCCAGCCTAGTCCCTCTCATGTAGAGGAAGATTCCCAGACCCAGGTATTATTTTAAATATGCTTTTAATAATTCAACATTCATGCTTTTGATTTTTAAAATTTTTCTAATTGTATCTTTATGTTTTGTTATGCAACATGATATCTTGATGGGTGACCTGCCTCTCCCCCACCCTCAGGTATATGTATGTTTCGCTTTCTTTGAAAAAATCATTTTTCATCCATGTTGTATATGTCTCGTTTTCTTTGTATTATCTGACATTGACATATGTTACTTTATGCAGGAATCTATTAATCCATTGGTGCTTGAAGAGCACCAAAGCGAGGTTGTTGGCGACCCACCTCTTCCCCCCCTGCTAGGTACATGTATGTTTCGCTTTCTTTGAAAACATCATTTTTTGTCCATGTAGTATATATGTCTCTGATTCTTTTTATTATCTGAAATTGACATATGTTACTTTATGCAGGCTTCTAGTGAGGCACCGGTGCTTGAAGAGCACCAAATCGATGACCCACCTCTGACGAGCCAGTTTGTACATTTATGTATCGCTTTCTTTTAATTGTGATTTTAATGATTCAACATGTACTTTTTTAATTTTTTGAAATTGTATAATTGTATCTTTATCATTTTGTGCGTAGGAACGTGATTTTTATGATGTTATCCAACAAGTGAAATTCTTCGCTAATGCATATAGAAATCCTTTTATCCCATTGACAGTTGATCGACCCATTGGTTACACACCTCCTCATGTACCCCAGGTATATTTATATATTGCAACTCTTGCTTATATTGCTTTTTGTACATGCAAGTATCTTTTTGCTTGTTTCCCCCATTGATATGCTGACATTGACATATATATTATTATATGCAGTTTGATAGTGAGAGATTGGTTATTGAAGAGCACCCAATCGGGGTCATTGCTCACCCACCTCTCCCCCCCCCCCCCAATGTACATGTATGTCTCAATTTCTTGAAAAATTCATTATCCCTCCATGTTGTATATGTCTCATTTTCTTTGCATTATCTGACATTGACATATGTTACTAGTATGCAGGAATCTATTGAGCCAGTGGTGCTTGAAGAGAACCAAAGCGAGGTTGTTGGCGACCCACCTCTTTCCCCCTGCCAGGTACATGTATGTTTCGCTTTCTTTGAAGACATCATTTTCCATCCATGTAGTATATATGTCTCTGATTTTTTTTATTATTTGAAATTGACATATGTTACTTTATGCAAGCTTCTAGTATGTTACTTTATGCAAGATTTTTTTATTATCTGAAATTGACATATGTTACTTGGGTCCCAAAATTACCCTTTTTAACCACATCCCTTATACCCTGTTTGTCTTGTCTTATTCCATTTTGCTCACCAAGCAGACATTCTTTCCTCACTTGAGCCTAGCATATTCACAAGTATGATTATTTATTGTTTCATCTTATTAATGCTTATGATTGTTATAATCGGGACTTTGCTTCTTGCATTATGCTAACTCATTATGATTTCACAAAGATAGTGCAAGCTGTGAGAGAGTGCAGGTGTAGCATCTCGAGTGGTCCAGAGAGGATATGAGCATCCACTAGTAGCTGTGACTTGCCAGTCCCGTCTATACACATAGATCCAACCAAGGGTTGGCATTCCACGTGCGCTGCAACAGACATGGCTGCGACAGACACGGTTGCAATAGACTTAGCTACAACAGCGCCACTGCTTGAAGTTAGCTGCAATCATCCAGGCCTCTCTTGAATTGGTTCTGTTATTCATTTACTGGCTTAGGCAACAGAATTTCCTATATTCCCTGTCTCTGTTTAATTCCACTCACAACTGTAACAATGCATGTAACAGGGCAGCCTGAAGATCGTAAATCTTCATGGTTGCTTGATATTAGTGGGTGAGGGTTACGTTTGTTGATGTATAAGTACGGGGAAGAATTTAGAGCCAGGGGTTGGACAATATCATATTTTATTGTGTAAGCTATAACAGAGACTGTACCTTCATTTCACCATTTTAATACAAGGAGCAGGATTCTTCGGATCTCTTTATTTTAACTTGTGTTAGATCCGACATCTCTGTTCGAAGGTTGGGCCCGCCTTCCCACAAAGATCGTCGAGTTAATTAGATGTTTGATTAATTAGTTGTGTGGTGAGGATGTTACATTGTACGCATTTGTTTCAGTACCTGCAATAGTCATGTTAATCGTTGTGTTCCTTGAATACTCAGTACTTGCATTTCCTTTAAGCTGCAGCAGTGTGGTGTGATAGTCGACTGTGTAGGTTAGTTTCTTGTATGCATGGTTTTGATAGCCATAACAGTCAATCTCTTCCTTAGTTTCCTTTCAATTACTTGTCTTGCTCAGGTTTGCTAATTCTGGTAGACTATAGTTTAGGATTGTTGATTCAATTCCTGTTATTTCTCATTCCTGGAGTAAGGTTGGATTAGCTAGTCACAATGGATCTGCATATATTCTAGTAAATTAGGATTTAACTTTTTGCAAAAGTAATTCTACATATTTATTTCAGGAATCATTCATTACTGGATTGAAGTTGTAGGAAGTAATTGCAATTCTAAATTCTTAGATTGGTAGTTTAGATCAGTTTGATTATGGGAGGAGTTTGATAAAATAGAAAAGTAGGATAGATTATTCAATCATCAACTACTTAGTGTTTAAGCATAGACATTGTAAGTTATCTTTGAAATAAAAGACTTCCCTGGGTTGACAATTTATATTGAGCATTCTGCATGATAGTTTTAATTAACTGGCATATAGAGTGACCAACACGTTTATGTATCGCTTTCTTTGTACGTTTATGTATCTCTTTCTCTGATTTGGTGCTTGAAGAGCACCAAATCGGTGACCCACCTCTTCCCCCCCAATGTACATGTATGTCTCAATTTCTTTGAAAAAGTCATTATCCCTCCATGTAATATAGTTTTATTTGTACATGCAAGTATGTTTTTTGTGCACCCATTGATTTGTTGACATTGGCATATATATATTTTTTATGCATCTTGATAGTGAGCAAGTGGTGCTTGAAGAGCACCCAATCGAGGTCGCTACTAGTGAGGCACCACAACCCACCATCACTTACTCTGTACAGTAAGTAAAAATGTTATATTGGTTTGGAATTTGAACAAATGTACATATTAATTTTATAGGTTGGTAAACTAACTTACAAATTTTTGTTTTTCTGGAGTCTCCACTAATGCGACCTATCCCTCTTGTTCAGCGATGAGGATCACCAATGAGCAGTTGGAAAAGAAAGCTAGACTTCTCCGAAGACATTGGCAGTGGCAGGGAAAGGGGGGATAACTAGAATAAATGTATAGGGGGGATACATAGATGTAACTTTTTGTTTTTATACACATAGATGTACAATTTGATCCACTATTTTGTATTATGGCCATGTGGCATGCCAATTTTTGTAACATTATTTGTACACATATATAATATAAAGCAAGGTTCAAATTTATACATATATGGTTGACTTGATCTTGGAACATGATATGTGTGGTTCACCTATGTGATATAATGATATGTGTGGTTCACATGTGTGCTAGTATGAATTTCCAATACTTAAAGGAAGAATTTATGACTCATCCAACTACGATCAAGTAACGATTAAGTAAGTCATGGGAGATAATCACTAGACACCATAGCCATAACCATACCATACAACTACTTAAATTTAACTATCATCAAATTTTTAACATTATGGGTATCCTTAACTTTTTCACATCATAACCATACCATATACTACCTAAATTACATGCACTAACATCATAGCCATACCACTAACTTTAACATCATGTACATATGTTTCTACTTCTAAGTCATGCATGCATGTGTAATATACCATAGCATACCCTACAATACCCTATGATACTAACATCGTACCATACTAACATATCATACCATACTAATATACCATACCATACCCTACAATACTAACATACCATAACATATCATAGCATAACATGTACCATTACATACTAACATCATACCATACTAACATACCATACCATACTAATATACCATACCATACCCTACAATACTAACATCATACCCTAAAATACCCTATGATACTAATAGATCATACCATACTAACATACCAATATACCATATCATACCCTACGATACTAACATACCATACCATACTAATATACCATACCATATCATACCCTACAATACCCTATGATACTAACATCATACAATACCATACTAATATACCATACCATACCCTACAATACTAACATACCATAACATAACATGTACCATAACACACTAACATCATACCATACTAACATACCATACCATACTAGTTCTACATATCATACCATACCATACATGTACATGTGTTTCTAGTTCCATCTCATAACTTGTAAAGATGTCATAAAACCCTAGTTCCATCCACTAACTTGTCAACCCTAGTGATAGCATGCAATTTGTAGTTCATGAAACCCTAGTTGTTTTTTAATTTGTTCATGTACATGTGTATCTAGTTCCATCTCATAACTTGTAAAGAGGTCATAAAACCCTAGTTCCATCCACTAACTTGTCAACCCTAGTGATAGCATGCAATTTGTAGTTCATGAAACCCTAGTTGTTTTTCAATTTGTTAATGTACATGTGTTTATAGTTCCATCTCATAACTTGTAAAGAGGTCACTAAACCCTAGTTCCATCCACTAACTTGTCAACCCTAGTGATAGCATGCAATTTGGTGTTCATGAAACCCTAGTTGGTTTTCAATATGTACATGTACATGTGTTTCTAGTTCCATCTCATAACTTGTAAACAGGTCACTAAACCCTAGTTCCATCTCATAACTTGTCAACCATAGTGATAGCATGCAATTTGTGGTTCATGAAACCCTAGTTGTTTTTCAATTTGTACATGTACATGTGTTTCTAGTTCCATCTCATAACTCGTATTTCATGAAACCCTAGTTGGTTTTCAATTTTGTAGTTCATAAAACCCTAGTTGTTTTTCAATTTGTACATGTACATGTGTTTCTAGTTCTATCTCTTAACATGTAAAGAGGTCACTAAACCCTAGTTTCGTCTCATAACTTGTCAACCATAGTGATGGCATGCAATTTGTAGTTCACGAAACCGTAGTTGGTTTTCAATTTGTACATGTACACATGTTTCTAGTTCCATCTCATAACTTGTAAAGAGGTCATAAAACCCTAGTTCCATCCATTAACTTGTCAACCCTAGTGATAGCATGCAATTTGCAGTTCATGAAACCCTAGTTGTTTTTCCATTTGTTCATGTACATGTGTTTCTAGTTCAATCTCATAACTTGTAAAGAGGTCACTAAACCCAAGTTTCGTCCACTAACTTATCAACCCTAGTGATAGCATGCAATTTGGTGTTCATGAAACCCTAGTTGGTTTTCAATATGTACATGTACATGTGTTTCTAGTTCCGTCTCAAAACTTGTAAATAGGTCACTAAACCCTAGTTCCATCTCATAACTTGTCAGCCATAGTGATAGCATGCAATTTGTAGTTCATGAAACCCTAGTTGTTTTTCAAATTGTACATGTACATGTGTTTCTAGTTCCATCTCATAACTTGTAGTTCATGAAACCCTAGTTGGTTTTCAATTTGGTAGTTCATGAAACCCTAGTTGTTTTTTAATTTGTATATGTACATGTGTTTCTAGTTCCATCTCATAACTTGTAAAGAGGTCACTAAACCCTAGTTCCATCTCATAACTTGTCAACCATAGTGATAACATGCAATTTGTAGTTTATGAAACCCTAGTTGGTTTTCAATTTGTACATGTACACGTGTTTTTAGTTCCATCTCATAACTTGTAAAGATGTCAATAAACCCTAGTTCCATCCACTAACTTGTCAACCATAGTGATAGCATGCAATTTGGTGTTCATGAAACCCTAGTTGTTTTTCAATTTGTACATGTACATGTGTTTCTAGTTCCACCTCATAACTTGTAAAGAGGTTACTAAACCCTAGTTCCATCTCATAACTTTTCAACCACAGTGATAGCATTCAATTTGTAGTTCATGAAACCCTAGTTGTTTTTCAATTTGTACATGTACATGTGTTTCTAGTTCCATCTCATAACTTGTAAAGAGGTCATAAAACCCTAGTTCCATCCACTAACTTGTCAACCCTGGTGATAGCATGCAATTTGTAGTTCATGAAACCCTAGTTGCTTTTCAATTCGTTCATGTACATATGTTTTTAGTTCCATCTCATAACTTGTAAAGAGGTCACTAAACCCTAGTTCCATCCACTAACTTGTCAACCCTAGTGCTAGCATGCAATTTGGTGTTCATGAAACCCTAGTTGGTTTTCAATATGTACATGTACATGTGTTTCTAGTTCCATCTCATAACTTGTAAAGAGGTCACTAAACCCTAGTTCCATCTCACAACTTGTTAACCCTAGTGATAGCATGCAATTTGTAGTTCATGAAACCCTAGATGGTTTTCAATTTGTACATGTACATGTGTTTCTAGTTCCATCCCATAACTTGTAAAGAGGTCACTAAACCCTAGTTCCATCTCATAACTTCTCAACCATAGCTATAGCATGCAATTTGTAGTTCATGAAACCTTAGTTGGTTTTCAATTTTTACATGTACATGTGTTTCTAGATCCATATCATAACTTGTAAGAGGAACGGTCGAGGGTTTTGCAAAGTTGACCCACCAATGCAAGAGTTGCATTGAAGGAAACAGAGCAAAAACCTAGTTTACGAAATCAATGCACAATGAAGTCACTGGTCCTTGAAAACAAGAGGGAGAGGGCCACCTAGAGGTAATCGCATGCCAAGAGACCAACATAGTCGACGGTTCTTTCATCCAAACTCCAGTTTCTGAGTTGTGTCTACTTGAAAGTCGCATAAAAATGTCGTTCAGGGACACTTGGAGACTTCCAGTCCAGGAGCGAAAAACCAAACGAAGCAGCAAAATCGCATGTCATTGGCTCTTGAAAGTGTGTATGGGCAAGGTCGTTATTGGAACCCTACAAACACAACCATGGTCGAGGGTTTTACTGCGTTGACCCGCCAATGAAATAGTTGCAAGAGTTGACCCAGCAATGTAATTAAATGTATATTAATATTAAAAACATCAAAAAATGTAAATTTCAACAACTCGAGAGCATGTTATTTTTCGATTTCTATTTGTTGGTGTCTAAAGACACCATTCTTGGCGCCTCCAATGTGCCATAGATGGTGTTTGTATCCTAGGCACACGAAAGGCTAGACATTAGTACTCTCATAATAAAATAAAGATAACCCAATAAAAATGTGCAAACATGATTTATAGATAACTCACCTGAGGTTATACGATCGTGTTTATAGTGTCCAGTATTCTCTAAATAATATTATGTTTGTGAATGGTATCCGTCAATCACAGGTTTATTACATTGGGAATAAACTAAGGCTAAATAATTGAAATTGTGCTTCAACATGCACTTTAAAGGTTAAATAACGCACCTGACAATGCACTCAAATGAGTAGGCCATCTGGATCATATATGTTGTTGATGGTGTCCATGAATATGTCGTGCTCTATATGAGGTAGCAAGTATCGTACATGTGACCTATTTTTGTGACTAAGTGTGTGCAGCTTGATGTTTATACCAAATATTGTGTTGGTGAAGTGGTATACATTAGTTACTGGTCTATAATCCTGATATACATACCTACCCTTCATTTTCTATTGTGTTGCAAGTGTCAAGTACTCCCATTTTATAACCATCAAGCCAGTTGGGAATTCAATATTTTCATCATCTGTAACTAGTTCGAGAATGGTTTGTTTCCCCTCTAAGAAACGTGCCAACCAATAGTCAGAACCCCATTCAATATTTTTTGGGGCAACCACTGCATATATCTGACCTGTGAAAGGAAATAGTTCAAGTTAACAATACATTTTTTAAATAAGGTCTTGCATTTCCAATTTCTACATAAATAAAATTCTACTTAGGTCGAGTTAACAATACATAAATGCATTTTCTTATTTAGGTACTACTAATTTACATTTTTGTACCTGCTTGTATGAGATCCAATATGTGATCATAGTCTGTAGAAATATGTGTCTAAACATCTTCCAAATGGTCTTTTTCATTAACCCCATTGAAATTGGTGCCAAGTGTCACTCGATCCCATGTATAAACTATATTTGAATACTCACAATCATCCCATCCATCGATGCTATAGGAAATGCAAAAGCAAGCCTTAAATTTTGTCCATATTTGTAGGGCCGAGTTGTCTAAGCTTCTAATTGAATGAAATTGTCAAGTTCCATGCACTATGTTCACCCGATGTGTTTGGAATCAGTCCACATTTGTCACCTCCCAGAATATTCTCCACACTAGGTGTTTCCTTGCTGCTTGTTCTCCCATGATAGATGCACACCATTTCACTATAGATGCAACGTCTCGAAGGCAAGCACCTGTAAAATTCATCTTTACCCTTCGAAGGGCAGTTTTTATGCATGCACCAGCACCATCGTGCTCTCCTTTTCCATGACCAGTTTCAAAGTAGTTCCATACATGTGGCGCCTTGTATTTTATGTGCAACAAAAAAAACCATTCAAATACATGTGCATTCTTGAATTGTCCAGCACAACCATCTGACCAAATGAAATGACGATAAAATGGTATATCCATAGCTATCACATGATCATAGAATAATTTAAAGCAATGTTGTACGTAATGGATTTCATGGGTTCGGCCGTCACTTATGTAGAAGTGACTTTCTTTCAGTATCACATATTTCTCTTCATTACTATCTGGCCCATGTCAATACGAGATATGCACCATTATGCTCACCTGCTCTGAGTGATAGTATTGACTTTGTATTTCATTTTGTGGTTGTAGGGTGTAATTTTCTGCAAACTCAACCGCTAATAGTATTGTTTCGAGAGGGAAGGTGTCCCGGCATATTCTGAATTGGTCATCTTGCCACCGTGCCATATCGACATGTTGAATGTACTGTTGGATCTTTCCACGAAACTCTGAAATAAAATCACATATTTGCACCTGGTGTAAAAAAGTAAACAATGTTATAAAACAACATAAAACGATGTGTACATGAATATTAATATGTCAATATTCAACAATTTACATATGAAGTCACCAATTTAATCTTCCTGCTTTATTTCCCATCATGTAGCTGATATGTCTCATACTGATAGTTCTGCTTCTCGACAATTGCATTCCTGAATGCTTGATCTTCACTTTCATGAATGCAATCAGACCATAATGATAGCCCACCACAATTGTTGCAAGAACCCTCTACACATTGTTTAAGTAACGTGTCTTCTCATCTTGCCTCAGACACATTATGCTATGGATGAAATATCTGGATGACATTGGCGGTACTGTACTTGAGCATTCCTACACATGGTTAGGATGCAAAAAACGATGTATATGTGCAAATGTATGGTAATATAGGTCAAACTCTATGTGGTGTCTACAACAACAAGTGTTCTGGATGGTATTGATTCTAACATACCAAGGCTTTCATTTTTCAAAAGATCTTTGCCCGAGCCTTAGCTCTACATGGGAAACTTTACACATCTCGAACAGTTGAGTTTGTGTCATGTCAAGATAATGTTTAACATGAGGTTCATTGTTTCTAGAACCCCTACAATGTTTTAACACATCCTTCGTGTTAGAAGAAGGCCTAGTGTTATCGTGCCAAAACGTGTGCACTAGGCCCTTCACTGCTTCAACTAACTTCATGTCTTTGCGGGGCAACCTACTGCTAAATGCCCATAATGTTTCCATTTGTCCCTCTACATCAAGGTTTTCTCTTCTTACTGAATATTTTTTAAGTGTCTTTGGATGTAAAGGCACAATTTGTGATGTGCATTTAAGTAAACGACGTTGTCTTGTGGATCTACATACAATTGATTCAGCCAATACACTGCAAGACACATTACAGTCCTTGAACGAGTTTTTTTACCAATCGATGTGAATGCAGCAGCAAGAGATTTAACAATGTGATTACTTGATTCGATATTCTTCATTGTTCTTATGCCTAAATTTCTTCTGACAGTTGCCAATTTAAGCAAAGCTAAAAACAATTGGCATTTACCGGCTTCAGATTTGTTAACAAAATATTGTTTCGTTATTTGAGAATAATGACGAAGGATAGTGCATTTAGCTAGCTCACCTTCCATGGAAGTCAATTCGCTCTCATCCACTTGTATGCGTTTAGGAGTTCTCTTTCATTTTGATACGAAATTTCTTGCCATTTGAATGATGGAGTGACGTTTACATCCACTACATGCTGACAACTTCGATTAGGAGATTGAACCACCGGCCATGGTTGTTGTTGAGTCACATTTGCATCGGGAGTAACATAATTATTGGAATCTTCACAAGATTGTTCGTTTACTAATGGATCAATAATATCATCTTCCCTATAACCAGCTTCCTTTAATGTTGCATTGTCTTCCTCAACCTCTACGTCAGTTATCTGTTAAGGGGGAATGGGAACTATTTGCTCATCTAATGAATGCCAATGATTTCTTGAATCTTCCCTCTTTTTTTCTTTTTTATTTTCATCTTCTTCCGGTGTAAGCACCTTCCTCGCTGACTTTTGACCTCTATTACATACATTCCCCATTGAAATCCACCCAAACTTGTACAAAACCTGTGGATTTATGTAAGTAATGATTAAATTGCAGGTTGAACATTTCTCTATGCGCGGGTTCAGAAGAATTATGTCTTTTGCTACAGTAAACATGGCCCACAGCACACAACCCAACATTTTTATATAACACAGATCGCATATGTGATATAACGCATGTTTGTTTTATCGCATATGCAATATATAGCATATGCGATATGGATACAATGCTTTTTAATTAACGGACAGTTTTTATTACGTGATCTCCAAATCACATATGCGATTTAGTGCATATCAAATATTAAACTTGACTTATCCATGTTTATCAAATACTAAAATATCAAATATCAAATGCATATCAAACTTGGACTAAATTATGTTAAACTTCTATAACCTTACAGTGGACCCCATACTAATGGTTAAGACCTCCAAACCTATCCTTGGACCATGGTAGTGTCTATAGAGCTATCTCTTGTCTAGAAATATTCCTAATGGTTCCTATATGACCATGGTCAATGCCTCCTGAACAATCTTCAATGCATAAAATAGACTAATGGCACATATATCCATATTAAGGCTAAATGTCCTCTTTAAATGGCATGTGTAGTGCTTTAAGACTTGTTTATGTTACATTGTTGTCCCATTACCATGGTTAAGACCCTGAGACCCATCCTTAGTGCATAAACCTCATAATGACACCCATATCCCACTAAAGGCCAAATATTCCATCTATAAGGCATGTGCGTTGATTTAGGGACTTATTGTCTACTCTTCCATGACTATAGTTGTAGTCCAGAGACCCATCCCTCCCATCCAAAAACCTATAATGGAACCCTTATCCCATTATAATACCATTTAGACTCCCAATATTCCATGAAAACGGTCTATGGGGTGGACCATGGCCCAATATTACATTGGTTAAGAGGGTGGGGGGAGTCAAAGGAAGGAGAGGAAGGTGTGGAGGGAATCATGGGAGGGAAGGATGGGTACGATGATGATGACTATGATGACGATAACGATAACGATAATGATGATGATGACAACGATGATGATGATGATGATGATCACAAATAATATGACTATGATGACGATGATTATGATGATGATTACAACAATGAGGATGATGATGACTATGAAGGTGATTATAATGATGATGATGATGATGATGACAATGATGATGATGAGGATGATGACTATGATGATGATGAGGAGGAGGAGGATGATAAGGAGGAGGAGGAGGAGGAGGAGGAGGATGACTATGATGATGAGGATGAGGGTGAGGGTGATGATGATGAGGAGGATGATGATGAGGATGATGAGGATGATGATGATGATGATGATGATGATGAGGGTGATGATGATGAGGCGGATGATGATGATGATGATGATGATGATGATGATGACGACGATGACGATGATGATGAATAATGATGGTGATGATGATGATGAGGATGAGGATGATGCTGATGACGACGATGATGAGGAACAATGATGATGATGATGATAGGTTTAGTTGAAACTTTGCTTTGATTTTATTTTCAAGCATTTGCAATGGAATGGTGATGATGAACAATGATGATGAGGAGGAGGAGGGATGATGACAATGATGATGACGAGGATGATGACTATGATGATGATGATGATCGCGATGACGATGATGATGAACAATGATGGTGATGATGGTGATAATGATGATGACAATGATGATGATCACGATGACTATGGCTATGATGACGATGATTATGATGATGATGATGATGATGATTACGATGAGGAGGAGGAGCAAGATGACTATGATGATGAGGATGAGGATGAGGGTGATGATGATGATGATGATGATGATGAGGATGATGATGGTGGTGATGATGATGATGACGATGACGATGATGATGATGACGATGACGATGATGATGAACAATGATGGTGATGATGATGATGAGGATGAGGGCGATGATGAGGATGATGATGATGAGGATGATGATGATGATGATGATGACGATGACGATGATGATGAACACTGATGGTGATGATGATGATGATGAGGATGAGGATGATAACGACAATGATGAGGAACAATGATGATGATGATGATGATGATGATAGGTTTAGTTGAAACTTTGCTTGGTTTTTATTTTCAAGCATTTGCAATGGAATGGTGATGATGAACAATGATGATGATGAGGAAGAGGAGGATGACAATGATGATGACGAGGATGATGACTATGATGATGATGAGGATGATGATGATGATGATCGCGATGACGATGATGATGAATAATGATGGTGATGGTGATGATCATGATCATGATCACGATGATCATGATCATGATGACTATGGATATGATGATGATTATGATGCTGATGACAATGATAGTAATGAGATTTCACCCGCTTACTATAAATACTAATTACTAAATCTTGAAAACCATTGAAATCTTTAATACACATATAAACACTCATTACACTGATGGCCACACACTTGTTTGAAGATTTCTAGTACCAGAGCCACCCCATAGACCGTCTGGATGGAATATTAGGAGTCTAAATGGTATTGTAATGGGATAAGGATGCCATTACTCTTTTTTAATCTCGTACCAAATTAGTTAAGCAAAAAAGCATATGCGATATGAATCGCATATGCGTGTTTTAAAATTTTAAAAACTCGGCGGGAATAAGGTTTGGAATTCTATTCGGAATTAACTTTGGACTACCAAACCTGTTGGCTAGAACATAAAAACCAGGGCTATTGCCTGTCTTTTAGAATTCTATCAATATCCTAATTTTCGATGGCATGTTTTTCTTTGACAAACACACTGTTTTTTATGAAAATTTAGAACATTGTAAAGTACGATCTTACGATTCTGAATATGTAATTTTTTCCTTCAAATGTATGTTTTAATTATTTATTATTATTTTTCTAAATGACGTAGGTTATTTTTTGAAAATAGATACATCGATTGTTTTTTATATAACTTTTGATTGCCTTCACCATTTTCCAAGAAAACTATATGGTGCACTAGGAGAGAGAGATCTCTACAATATTTTATATAGAAATCAAGGATTTCATTAATTTTTTCCTCTAAAGTGTTTCACCCGCACAAAATGTTTTCATTTGGAGCTTTTCTGACTTCAATAATTAATAAAAAAATAATAATAATTCATGAAACAATATGAATTAATAGTGTTGCACTAGGCCCATATGTCTTTTACATGTCTGCAATATTTTGTACAAAATTGACATCATTTACCTCATATATTGTTGCACCCACACAAACATATATGTTATGATGTGCTGAAATGTTGAAAACCCAATTTCACGGAAACTAATTTTATAATCATTTACACACATTTTTTCTGCAAAAATGTTATATATTATGAAAGATGATTCAATTACCTATCTTTTGTCTTTTTACTTCATCTTTAAATACGTTAGGGAAGTACCCCTAATTCTCACCTAAAGTCATAGGTTCCACGTTTTCCCAGTATTATGTGGCATCTAAAGTGTCTTTAAAGGAGTCCATGATTGTGCATCAGCCCACACACACACACACACAATTGATGTTTCATATATATTTCTCACTTTACGTTTATATGATTAAAGAGGTGCATTTAGTTGAGGTTTAATGGACATGCTAATAAAGGGTGCATTTTGATGTTTCATAGAAATTCTTACATTGCATTTGCATGATGTTTCATAGAAAATAGTTTTATGAAAATGTAAATGTGCATAATATGTATGATATATGATATATTTTAAGAAAAAAATTAGTTATTATAGTAGTGGTCTATAAAATATTGGTACAGTTTATGTATCTAAATTATAGAGAAATGCATAGTTTATTTTTTTTAAGGAATTGCAGGATATAGATATATATGTGGATTATAGTGAGAAGTGATAATCGTGTTGAATATTTTAGAATAAGTTGTTTGAGTATTTTAGATTAAATTGAATGTAGCAGGTAATATCAAGAAGTACAAGGATCTATTAGTAGTGAAAGGATATTCCAAGTTGAGGGAGTCAATTTTGGTGAGATTTTAATTAGTAAACACCCTAACTAGTTTATCATGGAAAGACTTTGGCTATGGCTAGAGATAAATGGATCCTTCCTCGTCTAATTTTGGTAAGCTCGTTTCCATTTTACAATTAGAACCCACCATTTTTTTATAGAAAAGATACATGAAATACTTGGTGAATCTTGGAGTGATTTGGCAAAGTGAGTTTTTAATTAATTAATACACACCCTAAATAATTAATAAAAATACTAACTAACCAAATAATTAATAAACACCAACTTCCTAATATGTTTTAATTAATAGAAAAAACATTTTTACATTCATTCTTGACTACTAACTACTTAGTCTTATTCCAAATAAATAATTATATATATTATATGATTAACTACTAAAAAAAAACTGACCATGTGTATACATAAATATAAATTTATGGATTGCTTTAGTTTTAAGGAAAGAGTAACCATATTAAGAAGTATCATTCCACTCATTAAAAACAATACACATAAATTTATACCCATATCCACGAGAATATATATATGAATGAGGGAATAAAGTGATTAGTCTATGGCATATAGATACGCATTTCCATATCTAATAAGAATATGGAATTATACGATCTAACCGATATATGGTTACTAGCTTCATTATATTTTAGTTTTTGGGAACTAGCCATGCTATTGTAGTATAGAATATAATAATTATAAAATTAAGTTAATTTTAATTAGTTTATTTGGTTAATGTGTGAGTTTTAATTGTAAAGCTATTTAATTAAAAAGAGATAAAAAAATTCAATTAGTATAATTTAAATACTTAAAATCTAAAAAAAAAAATATTTTTAACAAAAATAAATTAATATAAAATTAATATAATTTTTAAATAATTTATATTAATATTTTTTGTTTTCCGAGGAGGTACAACTTAAATACTCAAAATCAAAATAAAAAAATATTTCTAACAAAAATAAATAAACATAAAATTAATATAATTTTTAATAGTTTATATCAATATTTTGTTTTAAATTTGCATTCTAGAACTGCTATGTAAATAGAAATTATTATTATAATGAGAAGTAATAATTACACCAAAGATTGATTGAAGCTCAAATAATATTAAGTACCTACATGATCTTTTACACTAGGTATGATTGAAACTCATAAATAATATCAAGGATATCTAAAATATTTTATATGGTTGGACACATTACTATTTTTTTTGTTAACATAATTATTGTACTAAGAAATTATAAATTGTACTAAGAAATTATTTTATTTTTGTTGTTAACACTTTGTTTCTTCATATTATTTTGTGAAATAAAATAAAATAAAAATTACTAATAGGACATAAATATTGTACTGGGCAATTATTCTTATATCATATAAAAAGAGCATAATTATTGCAGTGAGAATGATCTTTCCAGTTTCCACAACAAAGATGATCATTCATTACTTATAAATAAGTAAATTTACGATAAACATGATAAAATATGGAAAATTGAAAATATAATAGAATTATATAAATATAAAATCAAATTAATAATTAATGTTTTATGTATTAAGTTTTTTATTCTATTAACAAGTTCTCAATTGAAGTTTCAAGTAATAAAAGAAATAGCAAAACTAACCCTTGGTATGATAAAGAATGTAAAAGTGCGAGGAAAGAAATTAAGGAATCTCTTGATGAGACTCTTAAAACTGACAAGATAAAAATATACAAAGCCCTAACTAAAAGAAAGAAAATGCACTATATTTGTAAAAGAAAAGAAAATCTCTTACACCTCTCTAAAGTGGATCCTAAAAAATTCTGGGGGCAGATTCTAACTAGAAAAACTAAAGATAATAATAGAATTTCTTTACACAACTGGAATTCCTATCTTAAAAAGCTCTATGAATCCCCGAATGGCATAGATAACTTTGAAACTCTACTCACAACGAAAGAAGTTTTCTCGTTAGAAGACATAGATTTTGGGGTTAAGCGTCTGGCAAATGGAAAAGCTAAGGACATCGAAGGTTACCAGGCAGAAATCTTAAAAATTGGAGGTCTTGTCCTCAACCCTCACATCCACAAGCTTTTCAATCAAGCGGTCAAGCAAGGGTTCCCGAAACCTTGGACTCAAAGCCTCGTTATCCATATTTTTTAAAATGGGGATACAAAAAACCCCTCTAATTACCGGACAATTATGATTAGCCCTCTCTTAGCCAAGTTATACGGTATTATTTTGGAAAAGAAGATCAGCAATTGGCTTGAAAGTGAAGTTAAGCAAGTTAAAGGCCAAGCGGGGTTTAGAAGGAATCACTCTAAAACAGACCATCTCGTTACGCTTAGGATAATTGTGGAGGAGTGTCATAATGATAAATCGAATCTCTTTTGTTGCTTCATGGACTTTACAAAGGCTTTCGATACGGTACCTAGAAGTAACCTATGGAATAGATTATAAGAGCTAAAGGTTCCTTTCGAGTTGAGAGCCACCGCAATAAGGTTGTACGAGAATGTCATTGCTAAGTTTAAGACCAACGAGGGGTGGTCGAAAAATATTAAATGTAATTTCCGAGTTAAACAACGTTTCCCCCTCTCCCCCACCCTTTTTGGCATTTACATAGATAAGCTAGAAGGTTGTTTAGAAGAAGCAGGATGTGCTAGCACGATCTTAGCTGGAATAGTCATCATCCTTCTTCTCTATGTTGACGATATTGTTCTTCTTGCAAGGTGTCCATCTGATCTTGATAAACAACTAAGGCTTCTTAAGGATTTTTGCTCTACCATGGGTATGATTGTTAACACTGACAAAACAAAAATTATGATTATCAAATCCAAGAAGGACACTTTCGCTAATTTTGTGTATGACAATAGCAACTTAGAGGAAGTGTCTTCTTACAAGTACCTAGGAATTGATATTCATTACAAGCTCAACTGGAACTATAGCATTAAGAAAAGGATTAATGGAGGGTGGAAAGCTTATTTTGGTTTTAAAAATAATTGTAAAGAAGCAAACCTTGTGATGTGGGATAAAAAGAAGCTCCTATTTGAAACTTTAGTCACTCATGTTATCTTGTATAGGTGTGAGGTGTGGGGTTGCAGCATCTCTAGAGAATCCTGGAGAAAGATTGAGCAAATCCAGAAGCATTTAATAACGTATAACCTCAAAATTAAAAGCAATACACCCTACCCTATTCTCCTTGTAGAAGTGGGTATTTCCCCTATCAAGAGCCTAGCTATGACTAGGCTCTTGTTGTACAAGCACAAAATCAATAACATGGGAGACCATAGACTTCCTAAACTAGCTTTAAATTCCATCCAAAACCACCTAAGGCTCAAGCGAGGTTGGTATAAAGATACCAGGGCTTGGTTAAACCGTTGGGAGATCGACGAAAATGTTGCATTGCAAAATATAAATAACATTAAAAATATTGTAACTTCTAAGTTAAAGGAGAAAATGTAAATAACATTAAAAATATTGTAACTTCTAAGTTTAAGGAGAAAATGTGACGTGAGAAAGATTTAGAGGATAAAAGAAAATTAAGATATTATAAAGAGGCCATCAACCCTACTCTAGAAGATCAGAAGTATCTCTAGGTTTTAACGAGTTCAAAGAAAAAAATTAATATAGCGAAGATAAGAACCAACTCTCATGAGTTTCATAGTGAAACTGGTCGTTGGGCAATTCTTAACACAGTGATTAAACCGAAGCCGTAGTGCATTGCATTCACCACCGCCTCCCACAGGTGCCTATATCCCGCCACCGTATCTTCAAAATCAGATGCCGCCATCTTATTTGTGAAGCCATTTCCCCAATCAACCAGCACCATCCAGAGATCAGTCCAAGCAATT
>LPNX010415210.1:111782-271782 GCA_001517045.1 Pseudotsuga menziesii | reverse complement strand
AAGACATAAATGGGGATGAGATTGGAGGGAAAGAAGTTGGAATCGATGATTGGCTATTTGAAGTTGATCAATTGTTTTTGCACACACGTAGGCATTAATCCATATGCAAACTTGGATCTGCATGAACTAGGGATGGATTTATGCTCTTAGGTAGTGGAAGAAACTATTACTTGGTTGAAGTATGTCCTTGCTTAGAGGACTCCCAACATAGGTTTCATAACGACCTTCCTTGGAAGAAATTTCAGAGAATGACTTTGTTTGGGGCATGATGATAAATTGTCTAACAAATATCAAAGTTCAACTCTTGATCCTCTTGTGATTCAAATGGCATACCATTCAAAATAAATGTATCAGCAAGGCCATGAACACCAATGCCAATAGGTTTATGACACGTATTTGATTTCTTTGTAGTTTACGTAGGATAGTAGTTAACATTAATGATTTTGTTCAGGTTTTGAGCAACTATTGATGTGACCTCTCTTAGCTTGTCAAAACCAAAGTAGCAGTTCTTAGACCCATGCTACCAAAAATATTAGAAGGATGAGACTCGATAGGAACACCCTTTTCTCTTATGAATCTTGACAAATAAAGAGATGCCAAATTACAAGCTGAACTTATTGTTAGGATAGTGTACTAAATAATTTCCACGATCGACTCCTCTTCATCATCTTTAGGAGATAGGGTTTCACTCCTTGAGAGAGTACATGTTTACTTGTTTTCCCTTTGGAGTCCATCCCCAATTGGTAGACAATGACTGTAAGGATTGGTTATGTGAACAATGCTATCTAGCATGACTGATTCCATCGTAATATTTTCCCTCTGTGCTGGATTTTTCTATATGGATGATTTTGTCTACTACAAACTTTTACATTTTCCCATTAGGCTCACCATCTCTTCTTGCACCTCTCAAAGAATAACACAATACACTTCAATTTCTGGAACAATTAAATAAGAACAAGATTTATGCGTGAAAGTTAATTTAATATGTGGAGATTAGAAGCAAATATACATTGGTTTGAAGTGAATTCTATGATCCTTTGAAATAGGATCATATAACCTGCCACGTTTCTCTATGCGAGAACTAAATTGGGGCATAAAATAAAACTAATTAAATGTATATTTTATAATTGCTAAATTAGTGAAGCCCTTGGAGTGTTTGAGGGTATGGTGCCCCTTTACTGCATAGAGTTTATTGTTAGCATTTTGTATATATTATATAGAATCTGCATTCTATTGTTACCATAGATTCATGGACCTATATTAGCTACTATGTTAAGTTAAAGCTTTGTTTCGATCTCAACTCCTATCTACAACTTCTCTTCAACCATGGAACCAACATCTTCTCCCATTTTTGCACCTGTAAATTTGTTATTCCCTCCAGGGATCTCGCCCTCATTAGCACCAGTGTTATCAACGTTATCCCTATCTACGACACAAGGATTGAGCTCTCCAACAACAAATTTGACTGAATCAGACACGGAGGTCCATCTCCATCTTCGTCTAGAACTCAAGACGTAAGTTTTCACCCACTGAATCCTTCAACGTGGATTTTGATTTGCGATGTTCTTTTATATGATCCACTTTCTAGATTGTCTAATTTAAAAAAACTGAGTTCAAACTGTTTCTTATGTGGGCGGGTGATAGCTCAATAACTACATTCACAAGATCAGTCGTAACAGGAATCGACGTTGCAATTTCCTATAATTATTTATTCGTGTTTCTGTAATTGCTAGGCGAACCATTAGAGAAACAGTGTGAATGTTGTTGACCATTGTGAACCATTGGCCCATCCCTTGAGGGCATACACAATCACTGCCCAACTTAGGGAGGTCACAACAGTCATAAGATGGTCATCAATCGCTTGAAATGTTCTTAACCTTATCTTGAACTAAAGGCTAGATATAGTCTGTTTGGGGGTTGCTTCCTATTTGGATACTACAGACCTAGAATATGATTTGTTTTGTATGCATTTTTACATAGAAAATAAATGTTTTCTTGCTTGACCATGTTTGGGACTGTTCTCGTAGCTAAAGAATTTTCTTCCCCTCCCATCTCGTTTTGGTTTATTTGAATAAACTTTTCAAACTTCAAAAATCAGATACTCAAAGTATTTTAGGGAAATTATGTTACTTCTCTTAGAATTACCAGATTCATTATGGAAATTCCATATCAATTCGCTAGAGGAAGAAAATTTAAAAACATCACAAATTTCCAACATTGCTTCATTCATGACCCCAATGAAATCTCGAACCATATACATGGTTATAGAGTGTACTGGCTCATAATTCTACCTTACAGAGCTTTGATTAGCATTACTATTGCAGATTATCGATATCTTCTTAGGATTTCCAAGCCACCCATCAATGACTTCAAATGCAACAAAATATATGCCTTGATGATTACAAATCCTATTATCCATATTGTGTAATTCAGTCTCAAGGTATGATGTTTTGGTATATAAATTCTTCTTTAAATTGTATGAATCCCTTTGAAATATTACAGGCCTTGTTTGCTTCTATATTTGCTTCCTTATCAAGAGTTCTCAACACATGAAAGAACATTTTCCCATCGAATTACTCCAAGATTAGATTTTAAGATGAGATACAGTATGAACATAGAATTTCCCACAACCCAAAGATTTTGGCCCTACCACAGTTCCATTGTTGAACTGCTTATTTGTTTGACATTTCTCTCAAACCCCATGCATACGTTTTCTCAAGATTCCTTCTGAACAAGCACTCTCCGTGCCTGGCAACCTCAAGGATGAAATTTCTATCATTAAGCAAAAAATTATTTATAATTTGCGCAAATGAGGATGATTTTTTTTTGTCTTTTATGAAGCTATCAACTAGGCTTGTTAGTCTTTTATTCATGGATTAAAAAAGAGGTCATACTTTGTTTTTCTTGGTTTGAGAAAGAGGTAGTCTCTGTTTTTATATTTTCTAAAGCAGGCAACCAAACTTAATAGTCTATTTTTGTTGTTTTTTTGGACTAGCAGGAACCTTTTTACACATAAAATGTATTGCCTTTAAGTATCTTTGTTTTCTTGGAAGAGGGGCATTTGAATGTATCTTAAACATTTATTTTAATGGAGTTTCAAGAAATACTTATTGTCAAATTAAAGATAATTACATCTAAAAAACAATTAAAATAAAACATTTATGTTTTTTAATATATTTTTAGCATAAGTTTACTAGAAGATGTAGTAATGAGATTTATTTTAGAGATTAAGTATCCATTTATTAAGTATGCATTAACTTAAAATAATTAAGCTTTATAAAAACAAAGTTAATCTTTCAAGGTTATTGTATTTAGTTATCATGTAATTATACTATGAAAGTCATTTACATATCTATTTTGTTGTCTTCCTTTTGATGGGTTGTGACCTTATCTTGATCTGAAAAAGGTTGGATGTAGTATATTTGGGGGATGCTTCCTATTTGGATACTACAGACCTATACTATGCTTTATTTTGTATGCCTTTTGGCCTAGACATGACTATGGTTATCTTTTCCTAATAGGCCGTAACTGTTTGAATCCTTTTTGGATTGGATTGTCTCTATTCTGGCTGGCCCATGACTGTACATGTTTGTGTTAAACCCTAGATGGTAGGTCAATAGTAGTGTTAAGTATGTTAGAGGGAGCTTTGACTTTTAGGGTGCCTATTTTTGTTTTGACCTTACTATCCTTGTTGCTAGCCATTAATACAAACCATTAAAACTAATGAGCAAATTCTAATGGGTTTAAGCATTGTGTTTCAAGCTCTCATGAGATAACAAAGTTAAATATAAATTATTTAATAATATATTTTATTATTAATAAAATAGAATGAATATTAAGAAATATTATTAATAAAATAATATAAATTTATTAATAATGTTAATATTTCACATTTAAATAAATTAATTAATGATAAATTTGATATATATATTTTTATAAAAAAATTAAAAACATAAATTTGCAACAAAGTTACTTGTACCTGATCTTAAAAATGTTTTAATGTACTAATTTAGAGATGTTTTAATATAGTAATGTAATAGTTTAGATGATGATGATGATGATGGTTAACATCCACTGAGACCAAACTTTGGCCTATCAGACCTTAAGAAACAAATTAATTAGTTTGCTTTAAAATTGTATTCCTATGCTCAAAGAGCTTGGTTAGAAGCGTCCCGAGCTCACTATACTTTTGACAAGTTAAAAGGCTAGGAAGGTCGGTATTGCAATAAAGATTATGAAACTAAGATCTAGTGTGGGTGTATGCAGTGCACTCTAAGAGGAAGTGGTTTTAATCTTCAATGTTCCTATTCTCACAGGGACGATAGATCCTTTCCATCCATGGTGTTTTAGGAACTGTCCAACGACCAGTTTCACTATGGAGCTCATGAGAGTTTGTTCTTATCTTGGCTATATTAATTTTTTTTTTTAACTGGTTAATACAGAGAGATACTTTTGATCTTCTAGAGTATGGTTGATGACATCAATATAATATCTTAGTTTTCTTTTAGCCTCTAAATCTTTCTCACACCATAATTTCTCTTTAAACTTAGAAGTAACAATATTTTTAATGTTATTAATATTTTGCAATGCAACATTTTCGTCGATCTCTCGGTTGTTTAACCAGGCCCTCGTATCTTTATACCAACCTCACTTGAGCCTTAGTTGGTTTTGGCTAGAATTAAAAGATAGCTTTGGAAGTCTATGGTCCCCCATGTTATTGATTTTGTGTTTTTACAACAGGAACCTAGTCATAGCTAGGCTCTCGATAGGGGAAAGACCCACTTCTATAAGGAGAATATGATATGGTGTATTGCTTTTAATTTTGAGGTTATACATTATAAAATGCTTCTGGATTTGCTCAATCTTCCTCCAGGATTCTCTAGAGATGCTACAACCCCAAACCTCACAACCATACAAGATAACACGAGTGACTAAAGTTTCAAATAGAAGCTTATTTTTATCCCACATCACAAGGTTTGCTGCTTTACAATTATTTTCAAGACCAAAATAAGCTTTCCACCCTCCATTAATCCTTTTCTAAATGCTATAGTTCTAGTTGAGCTTGTCATGAATATCAATTCCTAGGTATTTGTAAGAAGACACTTCCTCCAAGTTTCTATTGTCATACACAAAATTAGTGTAAGTGTCCTTCTTGGATTCGATAATCATAACTTTTCTTTTGTCAGTGTTGACAGTCATACCCACGGTAGAGAAGAAATCCTTAAGAAGTCGAAGTTGCTTATTAAGATCAGATGGATCCCTTGCCAGAAGAACAATATCGTCAACATAGAGAAGAAGGATGATGACTATCCCATCTAAGAACGTGCCATCACAACCTGCTTCTTCTGAACAACTCACTTTATATGAGCTCTCACCTATGAATCCTATAACTTTATCATTCAACCTCACATACAAGTAATTCCAATCCTCTCTTCCAATGAGACAATACCACATACAGGTAGGGGCAACCCTCTATTCCAATGAGTCGAATGATAAGGCAAGGTCATCTCACTTCCAATAAGCCAACACTCTCATCAGTTGAGTTGGACCTTTCTGTAGAGTGCATAGAAACATATTAATGGGATTTTTCGATTCGCCCTTCCCTGTGAGATTATGTGGTTGATATTTATAGGGATTGTAATTAGGAGAATGTCAAAGACCACAAGAATCGTATTAAGTGAAACCATATATATGTGGCACAAATTGAGGGTGAGAAAAATTAGTAAACTCGTCGATGTGGACCTTGTGGTAGAAAACAAGAAATCACCTATTAACGGGATCGATATACAAAGAAAAACTAAAATAAACAGAGAAAAAGGCATTCAATGCAAAATATGAGATCGAACCTGCTCTAAGCCCAAAATAGATATATATGAAGAGGGGAGGAAAAATAGAGTACCTGGTTTTTTCTCTTCTCTGGTCTTGTCTAGGCTCTTTGAAACCAAAATCATGCAAATCATATTGAAATCGATAATGCAAACCCTGCTCTGTAGAAACATCGAACCCTAATCCTGCAAATTGGTTGAGTTAAATTTGTGTGTGCAAACCCAAATCCTGCAAATCGTTTGCAGACACTCTATCTTTGCAAATCCTTTAGAAGCTTCGAATCACCAAACTGAATGTGGAGTGAACAAGAAGCCTCGAATTAATGATATAGGTCCTCGACTCTGATCTTTGTGAGTGAGAAATCGTTTATGCTTTGATTTAGTAGCTTTGTAATATTTTTCCGCAACACAAACCGAGTTTGGTAGGGCCCCAAATCCTGGTATGAGTTGTTATATCTATCGTTTTTATTAGAGAGTTCAATTATGAATCTGATTGCTTTATATTTTGTGTTTCAATTCATCATATCATACATAGTGATAGGTTTATAACTTTGTTTCCCTTTATTGCATGTTGTGCTCACACCATGTTCCAGATTTCATTGGTTTGACTTGTATGTTTAGTTTTGTGAATCTTGCATTGTGTTATGTTGTGTATTATGTATGACTTCATTTTGCATTGTTATTATATCGTTGGCATTATTATCCATGGTTCAATTATATACTATGTATACAGTGGGAAATTATTTTTATGTCAATTTTTGAATGTTTATATACATATATGTGGGAATGTTAATATAAATATGCATTAATGTTATATCGTTAAATGTTAATTTTAATCACAAATATATGAAGGAGTAATCAATGCATTTGATCATCTCTTAATAGAGTAATAAATCTAATGTTTCCATGTCTACATTGTGATATTCTATGTGTTTAAGTAATATCCTTCTCAATCTAAAAGATCATTTTGATCTCTTTACAAAATGTAAGCATGTATATCCCAAAGTGTTTTGTATTGGCTTTCAACATACCTGTAAAAATATGGAGAACTTGTTGAGAAGGGAATGTCTTTTAATGTAATCATTGTAAACAGTAAATATATAAAAGAAAATTTCTCATATATAAACAAGCATTCTTCTCATAGACTGCATTATATCTAACAGCCTCCCTTAATGCAGAAATGGATTATTAACAACACCTAATTTCTTCCTAAGATCCTCAAAATGGATCCTTCCAACTGGTTTAGTAAAAATATCAGCAACATTCTCACTTGTATTACATTAGATGAGTTCAATTTCTTGAGACTCAATCTTTTCTCTAACAAAATGATGTTGTAGCTCAATATGTTTGGATCTGGCATGATAGACTAGATTGTGTGCCAGCTTAATAGCTTTGATTGTCACATTGGATTCTGGCAGCTTGTTTTTGTTGTGTTCCAACATCTTCAAGAATGTGCCTCAACCAAATGGCTTCACAAGTAGAACTAGTTAAAGCTTTATATTCAGCTTCTGTGGATGATAAAGAAATTGTTGGTTGTTTCTTACTGCTCCATGATATGACTCCCGAACCAACGTTAAGAGCATATCCAGAAGTAGATTTTTTGTCGTCGGGATTTCCTGCCTAGTCAAAATCAAAGTAACCTACCAACTAAACATCAGATACATTAGTATATAAAAGACCATAATTAACAATGCCTTTTAAATATCTTAGGACATGCTTTGCAGCTTTCCAATGTGTTTTGCATGGCTTAGCCAAGAACAGACTAAGGATGCTAACAGAATATGATAGTTCTGGCCTTGTAGTAGTGAGGTAGTTTAGACTACCCACTAGTTGATGATACAAAGTACCATCAACTTCTTAAGATCCATCACTGTTATATAATTTGATATTTTGATCCAAAGGAGTGGATACAGATTTGCATTCACTCATTTGAAATCTGTCAAGTATTTTCCTTGCATATTTACTTTGAGTGATGAATGTTTTACCATATTCTCTCCAAAAAAAAATGCATAAACAATAATGTAAGTCACTAAGGTCTTTCATTTCAAATTCCTGTGACAAATTACTTTTAATATCTGCAAATAATTGATATGCTCCACTTGCAATGATAAGATCATCCATATATAGGGATATCAAGCAAACATTTCCCTGTTTATCTGATTTAATATATAATCTTGAATCATTTTTACTTTTGATAAATCCTTGTTGTTTGAAGAAGGTGTCAATCTTGATATACCTGATCTAGGATCCTGTTTCAGTCCATAGATAGCTTTCTTTAACCTGCACACAAGTCTCTCCTGTCCTTTCTGAACAAAACCTACAAGCTGCACTAAGTATACTTCCTCTTTTAAATCACCATTTAGAAAAGCATATTTGACATCTAACTGGTGTATTCTCCAGTAATGTTTAGTTGCTAATGCAACTAGCAATCTGATAGTGTTTAACTTAGCTACCAGTGCATATGTCTCTTCAAAGTCAATCCCCTCTTGTTGAGAATAACATTTAGCAACTAATCTTGCTTTAAATTTGTCAATACTACCATCTACTTTAAGTTTAGATTTGAATAGCCATTTTGATCCTATGGGTACTTCATCTTTGGGTAATTCTACTAAATCCCAAGCTTTGTTTCTCATAATAGAATTATATTCTTCATTCATTGCAGTTACCCAATCTTCCTTATCTTTGGTTTGTTCATAATTTAATGGTTCTATGACATTCATTATACTAGTCATCAAGGCATAATCTCTAAACTTTACTGGAGGATGAGTTTGACGAGTTGACCTTCTAGGTACTACATTACCTATTGGAGTTCCATCCATGATTCTTTTGTCTTTTGTTGTTTCATCATCTGAGATAGTATCACTCATGCTTGATTCATGTTCATGAACCTGTTGCCGCTCTTGCACCTGTTGTTGTTCCTCCATGTTTTGAAGAATTTTATCTAGTTTTCCATGTTCATCTGGGATCAGTTCTTCATCAGCATTATTCATCCTATTACACATATTTGTATTTTCATGAAATACAACATGTCTACTAGCAATCAATTTGTGTGAACTAGGATGAAACAGTTTGTATGTTTTGTGATCACCATAGTAGCCAACAAAGATACATGCAATGGATTTTGCATCCAAATTCCTTCTATCATCTTTAGGTATGTATGCAAAATCCCTAGAACCAAATATTCTTAAATGACTAATTTTAGGTTTGTAGCCATAAAAGACTTCAAAGGGGGTTTGAAGTTCTAATTTCTTTGTTGGACTCCTGTTTTTTAAATAAAAAGCAGTGTTTATTGCTTCAGCCCAAAAGCCATTAGAAATGTTCTTACCTTGGAGCATGCTGCGAGCATATTCCACCAATGTTCTGTTTTTCCTTTCAGCAACTCCATTTTGCTGAGGTGTATCAGTGACTATGAATTGCTGTTGGATTCCATTTTCTGTACAATATCTTCTATAAGCTCTAGAAGTGTACTCACCACCTTGATCTGATCTGAGGATTTTAATGTATTTACCTGTCTGCTTCTCCACTTTGATTCTGAATTCCTTAAAGTATTTGAAAACATCTATTTTCCTTCTTATGAAGTATGTCCATGTGAACCTGGATCTGTCATCAACAAATATTAGAAAATACCATGCACCACCAAGTGATCTAGTCTACATAGGTCCACATACATCAGTGTGTATTAGTTCAAGGAGTTCATTATGTCTCTTCTCTTCATTGTTAGGAAATTCATTTCGGTATTGTTTTCCGAGTGCACATGCAGCACATTCAATATGATCATTTTTATGACAGAAAGACCCTCAACCATAGACTTTTTTTGTAATAACATGAGATCATTATGATTGAAGTCTCCATACATTTGATGCCACAATTCGACATATGAAATAGTTGATGATGCTAGTGCTTGGTGGTTTCCCTTGATTGCATCCAGCTTGTACAAGCCACCAAGTCTGGATCTTGTCGCTATAACCCTGTAATGATCTTGGACATCTTTGACATGGCACTTATATTTATCAAATCAACTTTCATATCATTATCGGTGATAGAAGAAATAGATATTAGATTCTTTTTTATTCCTGGGACATACACCGCATTATGTATATGTTTAAATTGTCCATCAGGTAGGTTAACACTTATCACTCCATAACCTAGAACTTTGTGACACCTGTTATCACCTAGATAGATTTGTGTGTCATCATAATTTTCATAATACTCATCATACCAATCTCTATTACAAGACATATGGGAAGATGCACCTGAATCTATGAACCATGCATTTTCATTATCCGTCTCAGCAGACAAAGCATGTTCAAATATAAATAGTCTTAGGTTTTTAAATCCATTGACATCCAGGGTGTCTTTTTTAACATAATTTTCATTATGTTTTCTTTATATGTTGTTTGAGTCAGTGTTTATCTTCTTAAAACAATCTCTACCTATATGGCCTGATTTGCCACAATAATGGCGTACAACATCTTCATTAGCACTAGAGTCATTGCGTGACATACCTCTGTGTCTTGCACAAAGCTTGCCTCTGTGTGTATTCCAATGATTCCCTCTGTGTGGGTATCTGCCTCTTGCCATGATTTGCGGAGTAGTCTTGATCTTCATGCGGATTTCATCACTTTGAATTTCTTCGGTACCTTTCTGTTGACGTCCATATAAAAAGAAAACCATCTACTGGAGTACATGGGTCCTCAACCGTTGTACCCGCCAGTTCTCTAGGAATCCTTTTCAACTACATGGTTCATCAATATCAAACATAACTGGTCCTTCATACGGTGATAATATTTCATCTCAGCTTTCCATTCACATCAAGCTAGAGCTTGATCCATATCCACTCTATGCATAAGAGGGAAATATCGTGAGATTCCGCACATATATGCCTGAACATCTGAATAGGTCTTACAACAACACAGGGAAATCAGCTTGCCAATGGCTAAGCTTTACAACATGGACCGAAAATTCTTCTATGGTTTCGGGTACAACCTAACATGCACCCCATTACATAATTATATTAAAGATACAACAAGAAATTTTAAATGTTTTTCATCATTTCATTACAGACCAAGACCCATATAACCATACCTTTATAGAAATCCCACACAACTACTCAAGCATCCTTTCAAACAATAGAAAACTCATTAAATCACAACTCAAGAATGAGCATGCGCATCTCACTTCGCTATAACACCTCCCTGGAGCGAGCCAATTCCATTCAGTCTCGTTATTTCTTTTATTTTATTTTCCAAGAGCCTTTATCAATCAAACGTAAGTGGTCTGTTGATATCCATCCAAAATTCCTTGAATCTTCAAATTCAGAACTGAAAGTTGCCCCTTAGACCAAAATTTTCTTTGGAACACAGCCACGGATAACAAATGTTCGATCAACACATCTTATGGTCTCTGAGCTAATCGGATGGAAGGGAAGCTCACAAATTGCAACCTTGGCTCCAAGGTCGACAGCAATACGCGAGATATCGTCGGATATGGTCCCAGCAAGGGCGTCCACCAGGGCTCTCCTCCATTGCCTGTGTTCCTCCATGAATTCTTTAAGCAATTTAAATAATCTGATTCTTGAAGGAAATTTATCAGTATACTCCGAGTTGCCGCAAGCAAAACCGCAACACGAAGGAAAAATACAGACAATCTGTAAGATTAGAAAAGAAGAATACAACCCCGATTTTGATTATCTCAGGAATCCTGGGCGAAACTACAACCCCGATTTTGATTATGCACTCCTCCACCACTGAAAGGGAGGAAGCTCCCAACTTCAGCGATTTTGCTTCTCTAGCGATCTTCCTTTGCACGGGATCAGATTGTAACCACTCCAGCGATTAGTATAGCAATGATCCAATGGTGGATGGCAGCCCCACACGATCTTCTCAGCAACGATTAAGATATCTTATGTCTATTCTCTTCAATGGAGACAACGATCTGCAGAATATCCAGATTTACCAATAAAAGAAATGATTATGCAGCAGTCTTCTCAACTACAACACTTTTCAACAACGACGATCTCCAGTAATCTCTGAAATATCTCCTGGCAGGGATCCTTTCCGTTCAGGCAGTGATCTATTAGCCCAATAAAAGAAATATCCAGTAATCTTATGTCTATTCTCTTCAATGGAGACAACGATCTGCAGAATATCCAGATTTACCAATAAAAGAAATGATTATGCAGCAGTCTTCTCAACTACAACACTTTTCAACAACGACGATCTCCAGTAATCTCTGAAATATCTCCTGGCAGGGATCCTTTCCGTTCAGGCAGTGATCTATTAGCCCAACACACTTGCAGAGGTCACACGCAACAGTTGGGTAGCGTTCTCTCCCACGCAGTCATCGGAGAAAGCAGCGGTAACTTTTTTCACAAGTGACGGCTCCTCATTCACTCGGAGTCTCGGACGACAGCAATCTTACAGGTTTCCTTTGTATCAGATGGCACAATTTTTAATTCTTGAGCATCCTCACTCAAACAAAAAACATAACAACTTTCACATAGGCTAAGACTAAGAAATGCTCCTCTGCTTTCTCATAGTCCTGAGCACTCCCTCACGGGAGTAATGCTCAGCCTTTCTCTCATACCAAATTAGAGAAAGCGAGGAGGAAATAGATAGAGCACAAAGGCTTGCTGAGACAGACAGAAGGAGAAACACTCAACTCAATTGTATTAAGGAATATAGGTTACAGGTATAGGTATAACAAAGACATCAGCAAAGCTAGATCTAATAAATGTGATCAGATCCTACAACATAAGAGTTGTTCAAACAATATATCTTGATATAGTAAAACATTACAAATATATTTTTGCGCGGACAATTCCTAAAACACAGTGGAATGAAATAATTTGCCATTCTTTATGATACAAAGAGGGTTGAAGATGAACATCACTTTCTGATAAAATGTCCCCAATACATCCACATTATAGTGCAATTTCAAAATCTTTTCTACAATATTGACCTTCCTAACCTTGGAAGTCATCACAAATATGGAGATTTAGGAACAATACTCTTAAAGCCTTTTTAGCATAAAATAAATTTCTAAAGAATAGAGAATGACTCCTTATGTTTTTAAGATCCAAATAAATGAAACTACCAAAGCCTCCGCCACTAATAATAACCACTTAATAATAACATAAACACATACAATTTTAAAAAACACTATATTTATTCATAAATGAATAAATATAAAAATAAATAAAAATTTATTATTCAAAATAATTATTTTATTTAAAAAAAATAAAACATATATATATATTATATTTACAAATTTAATATTATATATTTCATTTAAAAATTAATTATTTATGATGTACATGGAACCACAATTTTTTATTATTAAAAATAATTATTTTATTTAAAAATTAATAAAAATTATATATATATATATATAATTTAAATATTAATTATGTATGATGTGTATGGAGTTAGCAACTCCTTATTTCCATATATATATAATTTAAATATTAATTATGTATGATGTGTATGGAGTTAGCAACTCCTTATGGAAATAAGAGTTATTGGATCTTAAGTCTCTTCATACTCCTTGGTGGTGTTTTATTTACTACTAGAGGGAGAAGGTTTTAGCTTGTTATTTATCATTTTTTTATAGGTTGATTTTATGCATTTGGATTATTTTCTACATTTTACAAGATTGATAGTATTTTTGTCTATTTTTTTTAATTTTTGAGTGACCTTGTATTTGAGTATAAAATCCTTTCTTAAAACATTTGAAAATTTATAATAATTTTTTTTACAATATTAATAAAAAAACCTTTCTGTACCATCCTATAATAGATCCTTATTAATATGAAACTCAAAGCAATGAAGCATAAAACTAAATTTATCCATCCAAATTTGGATTTTAAAAAATTATTCAATATAATTTTTAACATTTTAAAAACTAATAAATGCCAAAATGAAAATACACATCTAAAAGTACACCTTAATATATTCTATAATTACAATGTTTGAGAGATCGTGAAAATAATACTGAATGTGTTTATCCTTGATATACCAAGGATTGTGGTCGATAATTATTTTCATGATTTGCAAGGAGGTGCATATGAGGAATTTAAAGGCTCTCACATTGATATAATCATACATGAAAATAAGTAAGGTTACAAAGCAGCAAGTATTTTTTTTCTAGAGGTAGAATTTCATGCTCAAAGTGTAAGTACACTTGGTTTGGTCTTAGTGTGCTTGGCCTAGGCACATTGATCGTACGATAGTATATGTGCACTTATTAAACTTGTTTCCTTGCACTTATTAAATGTGTTCCATTGTTCCCATGCATGTATTAATTATTTTAAGCGTTCTAAAGAATTAAAAAGAAATTGAGAACAAATTAAAAATAAATTGAGAAAAAAGGTGTTACGAAAGTCGGTTCTTTTTACTGTTTAAATTATAAATAACATTATAAATTTTATATTACATTGTCAAAAATGAGAAACTCGTGTGCAAGTTATATGTTAATCCATTGGTCCATCCTCATTCGCTTGACTCTCAAACCATTTAGGACCAGACCGAACCCTCACTCTCATTTAGGGTATGCTTTTGCATGAAACTGAAGCGATCACTCTGCCATATCTCTTAATATCGCCTTTATTAAATTGCTTTGCCTCCATATCATTTCCAAATTTTCTTATCTCAGTAAGCTCTCTCAGGTGCAATGGTAAATAGAATAGAGACAAGGGAGAGCATGAAGGATCTCGGGGAGTGTGGAGTTAATTACATGCCTCTCTCACCCTTGATACTTCTCCAGAGAGTAGCGACTAAATACAATAGACATATTAGGATGCCACACATTGTCTTTTATTTGTTAGTAAACAATCCCCTGTTATCGAAGTGGGATCTACCTTCAGCTTAAGTGCCAATGATGAAGTGGTATCTATTATGTCAAATTCACCCAAGACTTGCACTTAGCCTCATCCTTTGAGATACACTTCATTTGTGGTCCATCAAGGTCACCAACATTTTTACTCTGTCTTGGATGTGGTAGTTAACTCTATTGAAAGTGCTCCAACGTAGATTTCATTTGGTTTCAGATGTGGTAGTTAAATCCATTAATCAATTTACATTGCAACATGTTTTTGGAGGGTTTTAAACCAGGCTTGAGCATTATTGAAAGTGCTTTGATTTCAACACTTGACCACAACTTGGTTTACAACCAAGCCTCCATTGTTTTTTTCAAAGGAATGGTTATGGAATTTCATTAAAACACACTATGGGTGAAACCAGACAATGATTTGCAAAATAAAAAAATGTTATATCTAGGTTCTGGAAAGAATTAGAAATTCTATATGGTAAATATGAACTAAACAAAATTAACACGTCCAACTTAAAACACTACAAGTGTATTCTTTAACAAATTGACCAACTAAAACTATCACTACAACAAAAATTGGATTTAGCGTCTCTTTTTGCATCCTTTTTTGCATCTAGACCATCTTTCAGTGTATTTTTCTTCATGTTTTGGACAAAATGACGCAATTTCATGGGTTGGTGCTATTTTAGGCGTTTTTTGCGTCCTTTTTCTAAATCTAGCGCAAATTGCGACGTAATTTGCACTAGTTTTTGCACCTAGTTATGCGCTAGGTTTTTCATTAGGTTTTGCGACAGGTTTTGAGCCTAGTTTTGCACCTAATTTTGAGCCTAGTTTGTACATCTACTCTTGTTGCGCCCCCTTTTACGCCCATGTTTGCCTCAAATTTTACGCCCTTGTTTTCATCCACTTCTGCTACTTTCTTTGCATCCCTTCATGTGCCAAGTTTTGCATCAAATTTTACATCCTGTTTTGAGTCTAGTTTTGCATCTCATTTTGTTTCAGCCATTTTTGCATCCACTTTTGCATCCACTTTTTTGTCCACTTTTGCACCCACGTTTTCATCCCTTTTTGCATCCCATTTTGCATCCATGTTTACGTCTTTTTTTGCATCTACTATTGCATCCACTTTTGTCACGTCCCAATTCACACCCATTTTTGCGCTTACTTTTACACCCACTTTTGCTTTAACTTGTGCTTCCACGTTTGCAACTTTTTTTGCATCCAATTTTACATCAATTATTGCATCCCTTTATGCATCCATTTTTGCATCCACTTTTGCATCGGGTTTTGCGTTGGGTGTTACGAATACTTTTGCATCTACTTTTGTTGCATCCACTTTCACATCCAATTTTGTATCCAATTTTACATCCATGGTTGTATCCATTTTTGCGCCAATTTTTTAATCATGTTTTGCTTCCATGATTGCATCATTTTTTGCATCCACTTTTGCATCACCTTTTGCATCCACTTTTGGTGCACCCCATTATGTGCCCACTTTTGCACCTACTTTTGTTGCATCCTTTTTTGCATCCATGTTTTTATCCACTTTTGCATCCAGTTTTACACCCAGACGTTGAAGATGAAAATGAGGATAATGATTATGATATTGAGGATGGTTATGATGATGATGATAATGTTGTTGATAATGAGGAGAACGATGACAATGATGATGATGATGACGATTATGATGATGATGATGATGATGAGGATGAGGATAATGGCAATGACGACATTGCCAATGATTATGATGGCAATGAAATGAATGATGATGATGGTGATGATGACAATGACAATGATGATGAATACAATGAGAATGATGATGTTGATCATCTTAAAAAATAAGTTTTTATTTGTCATGCATAAATTGTGTGTGTCCTCCATGACCCTTTTCCACTAATCACATATTTTGGGTAGGTGTTATTTCTTATGCCAAAGGTAATGATGAATAACTGATGAAAATTTCAATAATCATGATGATGATGATGTCAAGAACAATGGCGATGATGATGACATGGATGATGATTATGCCGATGATGATGACTATTATGATAATCATGATGACAATGACAAAGATGACGATGATGATGATCATCATCATCATTTCCATCATCGTCATCATCAAAAACATCATCATTGTTATTTTCATCTAGTTCATCATCATCATCATTTAAAGCATATGGGATACGTTTACCATTTAAAGCATGCATAACAAGTGGGATTATTCTAAAGCACCCCACCAAAGTACAAAATTCAAACCACAAGGGAAACATAATATTGAAATTGTTCCAATTTTCTTTCTCCCAACAAAAGAAGTTGCATGATATGACTCAACAAGATCATATATACTTGCAAAATTCTCTATAGTAAGGTCCTAAATAGAAAACACAGATCTCAGTGCTGAGGCTGGACAATATCATAACAAAAAGGAAAAACCGCAATGAAATAAAAGAATACCTGTGCAATAGAATATTCACACAAATGTTTGAGGCCTTCTAAAATATATTGATCAGCATCTCTCAGAAGGTCTTGTGCAATACCTGTTGTCATCTCTACTGTTCCAGTGTATATAAATCTGACACCAGTACCCCATCAGAATCATCAAACATTCTTGGATAAAACATATTTGAGTTCTAACATGTCATAATTTATTTCATATTCAGCTTGAACTCTTTATAACATGAATGAATCCTTTGTTATTGCCATAAGAAACACATAGAAGAAACCATAAGAATTACCTCATCATTAGTTCAAAGAATGCCCAGGTTATATTTGGAATTTCAATATCCTTTGCCTATTTCAATATACGATCTTTTTCATTAAATTGGAGGTACACTTCTTTCTTGAAACTCGTTAGGAATCTTGATACATGATGCTTCCTTTATGTGCCCATTAAAAATTTCTATGTCTTTAATTTTTTCCTTCCTCAAGGCTTGTATCTATTTTCTTGCTATTTTTCAGAATATTACACAAAGCTACAATTTTGGCATTGCCCTTTCTTTGGTTCCCAGCAAGGAAGATTATTTTAGGTTATCCTTTTATAGCATGGCTACCACTTTCCACTTACAATAGGAGGAGATTGAGATTACCATGGCTTACATGTACTTGAGGTTTCCCTTCTCAAGGCCTTGGTTCAATTTGAGACATGCTTTCTAGTGCCAACCTAACAAGGGACACATTTACCTTGCTCAACTTAAAAGACGTCGCTTCTTTTTGCACTTCTAGGATTTCTTGTCTAAGATGTACCTTTTGGACATTATCATAATGGTATTAGGAGCTTGGGAACATTAATACAAACTTTGAGGGGCATGGGAATGCAGTTATTGGAGTTTGTACAAGCTTCCTACTAAGCTGAGAAAGCTTCAACCCAAAATTTGGTAGGTTATCTAATGATTTAATGTGCCAAAATCCCCCGCTAAAATGTTGAATTCCAACAGATTATAGGACCAAAATCCTAAAATAATCCTATAATTAAACCCCTATTCAATAATACACAAGCAAGTCACTCTTGGTGCCTTATTTGGTTTGTTTGAGTGAACAACACTGCCTGTGACAGAGGTAGGACATGGATTCTAAGTTTTAAGCTTGACTCCATGGTTGTGACCTGAGAGAGGTGGCTTGAGGGCTGAGGTTAGTGATAAAGGAGGCTTTAGATGGGTTTATAAACCATCTCTTGAGCTTGATTCAGTCTGCCCTTCTCTTAACCTCTGCTAACTCAAATTTTCTGGCACATGTCACTAGCTGACTGTGGCTTATTCTCATCATCAAGCTATAAGTTAAGGTTTCAATCCATCAATATGCATGTGGATGTTCTCTATGTTGTAATACTACAACCCAACAACCTTTAGGGTTTGTATCCCATCAACGCATATTATAGGTTCTGTGTTCCACTCAACATCACAATGAACAGCAAGAGTTATTTGCTCTTTGCCTAAAATGATCCTTAGTTCATTTGTGAAGAGGAATAACGCTAGTTCTTCAACTCATGAATTTTGGGTTTCTTTACTAGACTCCCACTAACATCCTCTAGGCTCGAATACTCACTCATAAATTTATTCACCATGCCTCTAAGTCACGATCATGGATGCAAGGAATTTCCTCTGTGCTTTGGACTCGGTTCAATTTCTACTTCATATCATGCCCAAAGCCTCTAGATTGGAACTACGGTTTGTTTGGATATATTTTGTGTCTTTGACCTTTGACGTTTCTATAGGTAATCGATTTCATCCAGGAACCCAACAACAATGCTTCACATACAGCGAATTTGCATCAAATTATAGGTTGACACTTGGGACAGTCGAATAATCCCTAACCTTTCACTCAGACTCCTCGACAAACTCCAACTGTTCTTCAATCGGATTAGATTTTAGACTTCTTACCATAGCTTGCTAAACTTGGGTTTTGTCACACTTCATAACAAACATAAATGAATGAAAAATATTTCCATTTAACTAACATTGAATTGCACAAAAGAAAACATTTTACTTAACAAAATCAATGCTCATAACAATCTGTGAAAGTCCATCCACTGGCTATGAAAGCATTTACAAAAACATTACAGAGTTCTGAAACGTAATTGAAGAAAGGCAGATAGAGAGAGCCGATCTCATTCATAAACACACGAAATCAACAACTTTGCAGGAGAAAAATATTTCTATGTATCAGTGTCTCTTCCTCTTGATTAGTTCTTGAATACATCGAAAATAATGCCAACCAACCAATCCCCCAAACATAATCCGCATAGGTTTTTATATGTAAATGAAGAGGTAACTCCTTCCAATGACAAAGTGCTTCCCTTTTCCAAAATTGAACAGGTCGATCGATCTCTACTTGAAAACTATCGGTATCTCTCCATCTTCTTTGACACTTGAATAAGTTGATTTCTGTGAGGGTGACGTATCCACATCTACCAAATGATTAGAGAAATATCCTCAATCTCACTCCTTGGAAATATGCAATAATAACAAACAAACTATAAATAAACTAAATTTAAAACAAAATCAAGTTAACAAAACTGAAAGAATAAAATTAAACTATAATCAAACTAAATTAAAATTAAAATCAAATTACAATATAAAATAAATAAATAAATAAACTAATAAAATCTTCTGGCAAGTTAGGCATTGATATCCTAGGAAATTTAATCAATAAAGAATAATGATCTCAACTCCTTCAGTGTAGTGGTCTCTAATGACTCATTGGTATTCTTTTGAATGTTTCATTTGTAATGGTTTGATGGCGTAAAATATGTCTCCTTGAAATAAACAGCCTGAGCCGGCTCTTGCTTGGTTAACACTACAAATGCATCAATGTGGCAGTCCATTCTGTGAATCCATGTGTATTCCTTTGACATGTTGAAGATCCATCTAATCTATGATATTTTCTTTTCTAGATATGATCATTATTTCCTTTGATCTATCATTTTTGCCTTTGATCTAGTATGATTCTAATTTGAACGCTGGTGGGTACCAATGTAGAACAGTATTCCCCTTTCATTACCATATCATAGATGCCCTTCTAAGATTACATTTCACTCAAGCTCACTGTGTTCAAAGCTTCAATGGCACAAGGTATGTTTCAATCTATGGCCATCCCAAATTTTTTCAATTTATTGTTTCTGCATTTAATTGATATTCAAATGATAAAAATTTAGCCCGAGGACTCTGAAATTGCTTCAGAAATGGGATTTTTTCGTTGAATTTGATCACCTTTTTTTAATTAAAATTTGTGCATAACCCGAGAACTATGAAATTGCTTAAAAAATTGCTCAAATACAAGCTAAAGATGTGATGCTAACTTGGAAAAAGGATTATCCAAGTAGTCTCGTGAACAAACACTTGTAAAAAAGAGTATGGATAACCCCTCCATCCGTTTTTCATTGTTAAGGTTTTGGCTCGAGTTCTTAATTTCCAATTTTATGTACCTAATCTTCTCCTCTTTTGGAATTGGTAGCAGTGATCAAATTTGAAGGGTAGGTCTTAATTTCAATTGGAAGGGCATTTATTCTTGGAGCCCTTCAAAGATGAAGGGTAGTATAAATAATTGTATTTCAATTGACAAGTTTAAATTAACTAAACCCTTTCACCAAAAATAATGTAAAAAATAAAAAAAATTATAATTTTTAACAATTGAGCACCTCTTACTATTTACATAAAAAATGATATATTTTCAATAAAACTTATTTTGAACACATTAAGTTGTCATATGTGTATCATTAATTTTACAGTTCAGTAACATAACAACTATTCTATTGTATTTCTTCAAGTTGGAGAAGACTTCATTATACAAAAAACTAATTAGACTATGTAATAACGATATTGGGGCCCATCCACGTGCAATCCAAACTTGAGAGATGTAAGAATTATAAGGATTGCGAACCTAAGAAAAAATAATACATAACTCATAAAACATTAAAAAAAATTCCTACATACCAAGCAAGTTAGCAAAGCTAGCATAATTAGGGTCAAGGCATCAAATGTTTTTGTTCAACACTTATCGTGAAAGAATACATGTATGGGATGGAGGGGCAATGGAATCAAGCCTAAGTCAATTGAACCCTTGCAACTCACTACATGTCCGAGTCTCAACAGTCTACCTTTTAAATTGAACCAAAATACCAAAAGAAGTTTATTAATGGCTAGATTTGAGAAAGTTCTAGGTGTGAGTAATTAAGGGCTTGGGGCTCTAATTTTTTTTGTGTTTTGTACCAGTCGAGGATTCAGTGAATCGATAGTCACATGCAGGAATTTAAGTTATTTAATGAAAACAATTAATGTGTATACCTCTATGTAACCGTTTTCCATGTTGATGGAGGCCACTACCCTCTTTATTGTCTTACCAAAAGGCATGATAATGAGGAAGAAGACCTAAAATTATGGACCTCACCTTTAAATAATTCCTTGCAGTCACATTAGTGAGGAGTGATAAGAAGATCACAACAATCCAAATCTTAGTTGACAGTGTTAATTAAATACTTATATGGTAAATTTAATATAAGACTTACTTATAGTTGTCTCTTACTCTTTGGGTCCTCACACATTTAATATTTTATGATTGTCTCTGTGCCTTGACCCAATTCGTATTATAAGGTGAGGATGTGCATGCATAATAATCCTTAGTTATGACTATGAGATGAGGATTTAAAGGGAAGAGGATGTAAAGACAAGTAATTTTTATATGTATTTTGGTGACGACGAGGACAAATGTTGTGAGAAACCACAAATGTTTGGAAGGGCGGAGGGAGATTACATCATGATCATGCCACCCATCAAATTGAAGACTATTCTTGAGCCAACAATTGTTTTTTTTTAATTTTATTAATAACCATTGTTTGTCCATATCGTGTGCCCAATGACACCTCTCTATAGCAATGCATAAATCGACCTCTGCACAGTTTGCGATCCTAACTACATGCCATTATTTGTATTTGCATGACATCGGGTGTTGTTTATAGTTGTTGTGAGTCCATGATATTCATGCAAAAAATAAAGTCTTGTAGAGGAGAACCCATCAACCGACCTTTTGAATTTTAGTTTGACGAAAAATGAGTGAACATTGGTAGCGAGGTTCACATATGTAGTAGGAACAAAGTTTTGAGCTCGTTTCGGGCCTAGTAGTAGTCTATTAGTTGTTATTTTTTATTATAGTCGTATTTTTTGACACATTGTCACACTTTAGATTGAAGCCCTAAGTGACTCGAGAATCAGATTCGTATCTCGATGGCTAGTGCCTAGTAGTCATCAATGATTACTGGTCATCTTACACAACTAAGCACTCAGTGCATGACATGAGTGAGTGAGTGATTATAATTTATCATATTTCCAATATTTTGAATGGTGAGTTGAAATTTATAGCATAGGAATTTCAACAACTTGAGAAATTTATATAGATGGATAATTTCAAATCTTGCCCTTCTTTTAAAATGTTGATATAAATTATGACCTTCTTATCATACCCTTATTTATATTTTATTATCGTTTCCTTCCTCTTACCCCGGTCCTTCAGATTCTTTCGAAAAAAAACCTATATTCCTAGCCTTTTATTGGTAGCTAACCTCGGTCTCCATATTTGATGAGGACAAAATGCTAGAGGAGCCTCCTTATCCAACAATACACTAGTGAATAGTGTATGAGTTAAATGGATATTTATTTTCAAATGTGTGGAAGAAGGAAGGTGTTTCTCTTATCCGAGTCAAAGGTAATGATACTATAGCAGGGTAAACAAAAACATGACTTGAAAAAGGCGCATCCAGCTCCTCCCTCCTTCAAGAAAGCAGCTCCGTTAGGAAAACTAGAGCTTGGGATCGGATCCATCGCTTGGGGAGAACCCTGATGGAGATTTTGTCTAATGCAGTAGCTTTATTCCTTATATAATAATATTATACTATAAGAAAGCATGCCTCTTTTATGTAGCCCAACGAACGAAATGAGGCTCAGGAGATCAATCGAATAGAAGCCGTGGGAATTTGTCGAGTCATCCATCAAGAAGATCAAGCTCTGAGTCGTTATATGGAAGGGTAAAATTCATATTTTAAAAAAAAAATGAAGAACAATTTTAAGGGAAGGGCTAGAACCCTTTGGAAGGGTTCAATTTTGAACGCTGATTGGTAGGTCTTTTCTTCAGTCGCCTATGCAACTGTGCCCATTTCGTATTTTCAACATATTGAACAAATAACTACGAGGGAGCGAGGAGGAAGGATGCAGAGCAGAAAGCAAGTAGACTTGTTGCAGGGTGCAACTGTGTTGTGTGTGATTGCGATTGGCGTGCTGGGTATTAGTAGCAGTTAAGGGGCGGTGGCCATGGGAACTCTTGGTGGATTGCGCGAAGTGAAAGATTTTCAGAACTCAATAGAGACGCTCGATCTTGGGCACTTTTCTGTTGATGAGCACAACAAACAACAGGTATATGACCTGATCTTTTATTTTTATTATTTATTTTTATTAGGAAGGATTTCATTTGTTTCTGATTTGTGGGAATTCCATTTGTTAATCGATATGTTCTCTCTGTTTGTATCTATGTCTCCAAAACGACGATAGAACGTTTCGTAGAGTGGTGGGACGCAGGAGTAAGTGGTGGCGGGGACTATGTATTATTTGACCATAGAGGCCGAGGACGGCGATCATCCTAAGCTGTACAGAGCGAAGGCTTGGGTCAAACCCTAGGAGAATTTCAAGTGTTTGGAGGAATTTAAACCCGTGGAGAAACCCTATGTTTCCAGGGCTGACCTTGGCATCAAACAAGGTAAGTCCCATACCTCAATTATAAACTCATTTTTTATGGGATTAGGAGGGCAGGGTTTTTATCCATTTCAGTTTCCTTCAGGATTGATTGCTTGGTTTTGATAAGTTTATGGGTAATTTCTCATACATGAAGTGATACTACTTATTTCGAATATCTATACTACAATATTTCCAGAAGATGCCTAGATTACATATCAGATCATGAAAATAACAAAATAGGTTATATGCTCAATTCATTGGTATTAATCAAGATTTAGGACTTTGAAAACTGTAGAACAAATGTTTAAACTTATGGCTTGAAATATGGAAATGATAAAAATAATAACCCTATGTTTTAATATGTTGAAATAGTTTTTGAAATGCTGGACATACCCTTTTTGAATCTAGATCTCGATTTTCTATTTGTCATACTTGAAATTTCAAATGCTCCCGAGGATGCTAATTGAATATGAATTTAGAATTGTCCACCATTTAAAATTTGTGGAAAACTCTCACCAATTACTTTATCTTCTTCTTCTCATTACATCTTCTTCCCTTTTTACATGTTTGAGATATGAAAGTGATTATTGATCCTCTACCATTTTTCATTTTACTTTCTTAATGCCTTGGAAAATTGGATCCATCCCTTTGAATGTTGATCCAATGCTTTAAGAATGTCAACTGTTTCTTAAGTTGCCACATGTACCTATGCATACTCATAACTATAACAACAAATTTGAGAACAAAGATTAAGGTAAAAGTTCAAAAGATTAATGAAAAGACCCCAAATACTGCCTCTTTATTCTTATGGTGCTGCAACAAGAGGAACATTTAGCAATACAAAATGCGAATGAAGTGTAACAGGAGGGTAGATTTTAGCAAAGTCTTTCGGAGATGGAAATGGACCATTGCAAATTGAGTTTGGATATTGAGGAGGTTCGAATTCAGTCACTATTCTCAAACTCTATGCATTCAAGATATTTTTTACCTCTCCTGTCTCATAACATAACGAAAAATGCCTTTGATGAAAAATACCTTTGAATATGAACTACTCAAGCTATCGAGCAAGGGCATGTCAATAAAGATCTTATTACCAACTGTTCAACCCGAGAAATTTTTCACAAGAGCACATATATTTACAAGAAGTGATATTCCTTTCAATACTTTCAGGATATTGACACTATACTTACCCACAGGATATTAGCGCCTCATTTTTCCTTGTCGCAATGACATTTCACTGATCATCTGTTCATTTAAGTTTGAAGAGCTTTCTCTTCATATGGTCTTAATGGCAATACTCCTTTTTTTACCCATTTACCCTTAGCCCTGTGACCTTTATCCTCATCCTTCAATGCTAATTGTTTGGCTTCATCGAAGGAATACAAATTTAGCAGAGCTGATTCATCTCGGAGTTGAAAAATTATTCCATCAGAATATCTTTTTGCAAATCCCCTTCATCTTCTTGCATGTATGTTCTTATTTATAGTTTCCTATATTGCCCAGTATACTTTTGTACAAACATGTCTAGTTATTCCAAATTCTGAAGAAGTATAAATAGTTTTTGCTGCTAATTAAAGGGCACAAATTTGGCTCTTCCACACCAAAAATACTAACTGATCCTAATTTCAATGACACAATGGAGCATGGCGCAGTATATCTATCCCCAGAAGTTCTCAACTGAAACTGCCCAATCTCAAAACTGATTCTCTTTCTCGGTTGGGCCTGTCAAGTGCCCCTAAATTTCTTCTTTTACATTAACAAAATAAAGTCACAGGACTTGACAAATTCCAATTTGTTTTGTTTTTTATAATATTGTAATTCTATTATATTACAATAATCCTTATAATATTGTTTTTTATAATATTCCAGAGTTGAGATTGATTCCTATATCATGTAGTTAAAAAGTACAACCAAGTGAAAGAGATATATTGGCAAGTTGCATGCACAAGTGCACCACCCTATTTATACTTGTTCAAACCCTACACATAGAATGCAAACATTGCCCTTCTTAGCACATACCATTGAAAGAGAATAAATCTTTTTACGTTGGTGCTTTCAAAATACTGAGTACACATGTCACAACACAATCTACTCTATAGAATAAACTTGCATTTCCTTGGCTGCTAGCTTGTATGAATGGAAGATTGCAACATTCTTTGAAAATAGAGTCCATTGATACAAGTCCTTTGCATTTTTTAACAATGTTGTCCCTCCATCTCTATTATGAGATTTCCTGATGAAACAAAAAACTATAATGCTACTGGACTTTCATTAAGCAAATTTTGGTCTCGTCCTTTTTTCAACACCTCAGGCTAATTGAAACCATGCAAAAAAAACACCACAACATGTTCTATGCCTTCTCTACTTTTCCCTACAACTGCAAACAACTTCACGAAATTGTCATCTACATCATTCAAATTCAATGTCTCCTTCTCAAGTGTCTTTTTTTGCCAGTGCTTAGTACCCTGTATAATGAAGACCAATTATGACCCATACATAGATTTGGTGCCATGATGACACGATTAAGAGAAAATTGCAACTTCATTTCCATCAACACTTGATGTTTTATCTTCATGTTGGAGAATGCTTATTTGTTCAAATTCCTTTTTAGCGACCAGTTCAGTCGAAATGCTCCATTGAAAAAATGGAAAAAAATAGAACCCTTCTACAAATTCCCTACAGCCAACAACGTACAGATATTTGTAGTTATTCTCAAAGATGAATTCAAACGACTGCATAGAGGTCATGGCGAATGAAGACTGGAACATGTTTGTTTCCAGCTTGTATTTTTAGATTGTTTCAGTTAATTGTTTGCTAGTACTTGTCACTGCTTCGAAAACAAAACCTTTTTATTGTTCATAGCTGTTGAATTGCATAAAAGTTGTTGATGTTGATGGATTGATTACATAAAAAACTATTATTTGTTTCTTTTTGAATTTTCCAGCCATACATGTTCTCCACTCATTTTAATGGCAATGCAAACAAGTTTGTGTCCTTTCATATTTTCAATTGCATATGATATTGGTTTTCTCAAAACCGTCTTAACCATTGTTTACATACATTGTGCAGCTGCACATCTCCAAGTATGCGGAGGTAGAAGAAAAAGTCGGTAAAAGCCGTCCATTGAGCTGCAGAGCATTTAATGAGGCTGTAGTAAGCTTGATGATCATTGGATCTTAAGCTGCTTGAGATCCAACGGTCATCAAGCATGTTACAGCGACATTCAATGCTTGCAGCTCAATGGATAGCTCTTGCTGAAAAAGTCAATGTTATTTCATAACAATCAATCAATATTATTATTATATAACAATCAATCAATTTTTCCAATTTGTTTTGTTTTTTATAATATTGTAATTATATTGATTCTTGGTGTATCAAGAAAGTTGTTTTGTTTTTATATTGATTATTAGTGTATCAAGAAATTATAAAACCTAAGTTGGAAAATTCTCATAAAAATTGATACATACCATTTTTTATTAAACACTATATATTAATAATCTAAACATCATTTTTTTATTAAACATTTTATTAATAATTTCAAAATCATGTAAAAAAATATAAAATATAAATTTACATTACAATATATAATAAAATTTATATTGCAGTAAGATTTTTTAAAGTTAAGGACTATTTTTAATATGTTCAGAGCAGGAACCAGCCCGTACGTTCATAGCAGTTATTAATTATTTTTGCTAAGCAGCCGATGACAGCATATATTGATCTTGAACGTTTCTTCTCAATTACTGGTCGCGCAGGCAAATGATGTTATTGCCTGTCTGGCCCTTATGAATGGCTTGACTGCCCTCATGACTGAACTTATGTAATCTTTTTTTTTATGCTCAATCGTTCCAAAAGTTCCCTTAATTCGGATAAATAGAACTTTGAACCATTTTTAAAATGATTGCATGAGGTCATCGTGGAGATTATCCAATCACACTAAATAAAAAAAATGATGTGTAAAGGAAAAACTTATAAATTATAGAACTAGTGACTTTCCTAAGAGGGGTGGAATCAACCCATTTCAAAATGGTCTATAGCTATAACAATAAATTTATGCCCGGGTGGATTAGTCTTTCCAATCTGATAAAAGGATAAAAGTGAAAATGACTGGCCAAGGTGATTTAACTTTTTCAAATTAAGAAAAGAAGTTTTAAAGACATTCTTATAAAATAGTGATCATATTGTTTTTTATTTTTCAAATTAAGAAAAGAAGTTACACAGGCATTTTTATAAAATAGTGATCATAAGAAAAGTTTAAGGGATGAAGAAAGTGTACTAAAAAGAAGAGCCTTAACCCAAAAAAAACATTAGACACTCAATTTGATTTATTTAATATTTTTAACTAATTGTGAAATACAACTAATTACCATTCTTTATATTCTTATTTTTTATTTTTACCTTTAAAAATGAGTTCACCTTTTTAGTTTATATTCTTTAGGGTTGGGGTTGGGCTCACAGGGTCACGCTGTCGTTCAAGAAGTAGCCCAACATGTTGTGAAGAACATACAGCAAAAATCCAACTCTTTGGCAGCTTATGAATTGCAGGAGGCCCTTTCAGCAAAGGCTAAGGTTGGTCCCCTACCCTACTGTTTATGCTTTCTATGAGGTTTACACATATTTCTGCCTTATTGCCATCCGGTTTTTCTATTGTTGTCTTTTAGGTTGATGGTAAATGGATATTTAGATCACATTTAACATGATGCATAATAGTGATATTCTATAGTTTATAAAGTTGATATCATGTATATTTATTGGTTGTTAAACAATGTTTGTATTTATAAAGAATGCTAGCTGGTGTTATCGAACAACACTTTGGCTTTTTACCAAAGGCTTCAAGATCTTTTCAATAGTTAAAAGATTTGACCTCTTAATACTTATATTGAATTTGTGAATTTGGGCTTATGATCTATTTCAAATATGTCTTGCTGGCAATAGTATATAATGTTCACGATAGTTTTTTATTCTGTAAGTTAGATATATGCGTCTAAATATTACTTGAGCCTTGAAAATATGTAGATTAAAGTATATTTATATAAATCTAAGTAAATATTAGTGCAAAAAACAAAATTTTTGGTCTCTTTCAACTATGCTAATTTCCTTGAAAAATAATTGGGACAAGGGAGTAAAATCGTGACAATTCTTTGTACGAATCTTTGCTTTCTCTAGCGAGCACTTGCAAATATGCATCATTTCTCATTCATAGTAAGCATTAAGGTGGTGATGACATTCCAGATCTAAATAGGGTAAGCAAATAAATTTGCACTGTAATACATCTCATAGGATCTAATGCATGTATTTGTGTAGTACTTTACTAATGTACATATATAATATAGGTTCACTCATATTACTAGACTAAGTCTCATCAATTCATCCCTACTTAGAGGAAATCATCCCCAATTTCCGCTGAAGATAGGGAAGTTGATGCCTATATGTTGATTGCAACAACCATTAACCCTGAGTGGGAAACATGCCTTTGCAGCACACCAAGTAGGTAGTGATGTGACACTGCCTAGTGGATCCAGTGTGGACATCAAAAAGAGTATCTTCAGGAAAGGGAAGCTGAAAATTTAGAATTGTGACCTCCAGATGTGTGACTAGACACATCCTTTAAATGAGGTGGTTCATATCACTTCCTCTGGTTGACATTCACCACATCATGGGTTCCTAACTGTGGTAGAAGGTCCAACTTGAAAGCATTGGCACCCATTTGTTGATTTTTGAAGCAATGCTTGTCCAAATGCAACCAAACTCAATCACCAACTTGAAAATGTGCAGCAAGTTGATGTCAGTCATATAGTGCTTTGTATTCAGCATGTGTCTATTGAAGGATGTCATGAACATTACTTTGGATCTTGACCATGTTCTGCACAAAAGAAGCTTTGTCTTACTGCTTCTGCTGTTGGGATGTGGATGGAGTTGGGAGAGCAACTGGAGCTAAGAGTTTGAAAGCCAAAACAAAGATCAAAAGGAAAGTGTCTTGTAGAAGGGCAGCTTTGTTGTAACTATGTTGCAAAATATGCAGGTATTGGTCCCATTATTTGTTCTATTGATGGTAGAGGCAGAGAGCATGAACCAAGATTATGTTACACTATCTTAGTTTGGCCATCAGTTTGTGGATTGAATGTAGTAGAGAACCGATGCAGACAACCTAAAGGCTTCCATGACGATTTTCCAAATCACTAAGAAATATGGAGTAATGATCAGAAATGTTGGTCAATGGTAATCCAAAATAGCCCCAAACAGGCTAGAAGAAATCCAAGCCCTATAGGGAACTGTCAAAGACCGATGCAACCCAAGCTTCATGTTGGCAGGTTTGTTTTGGCTACAATTTGAACAATTCTAGATGTAATATTCCATTTCTTTCCACATGGAAGGCCAAAAGAAGTACCTTTGCAGGTGCAACATAATTTTCTGCACACCAAAATGTCCTCCATGGGATGAAGAATAGGCCTCCTTGATAAGCAGAAGGCAAGTTGATCTAGCTGGAACACACAATTGATTCAACTTGTAAAGAAAGCCATCTTGATCTTTGTAGTCTAGGAAAGGGCTTTGATTGACCACAGTGGGTTGTTGGATGGATTCCATGACCAGACCAAAGTAAAGGTCTATATAATATTGGGATTTCCAATCCTCATAGGCTGCACATTTGATATCTAAAATGGAACGGACCTTAGCTAAGGGTCTATTGAGGAGATTAGGCACTTTATTGGAATATTGGAAGGCATCTAATTGGTGACAAGTGGTTTCTACACTGACGATGTTTTGATATCTGTGGTCTATTGTGGGACAAAATAATTAACTAATTCTCTCTCTCTCTTTCTTGGGGATAATAGTAGTCTCCTTACAAATGGTAAACCTAGCCTTCCCACTATATTTGTTTTTCCTTTAAGTAATGTTAAAACACCAATTCGAACTGGTTGGTCATTCTAAACATTTTAATTGGTCATGCATATATGTCTAGAATCTAGAGGGTCAGAGGTCCTGCACAACATATCAATAACAATCTGACTCTCAGCGTTGTAAACAGTTAGGAAATGTACCCAAAAAAAATGTACTAGCTTGTTTAAGAAAGGAGGTTAAGATTCAGAAAGCTACATTAAAACACTGAAATGCACACTGAAATAACCAAAGACAACAATTTAGACAATAGCTTTATGAAGATGAAATGTACCATATGGAAACAACATTAAATAAAAACAATTTTGAGTCCATGTATCTTGTTATGTGCACTTAAATATTTTCAATCCAGATTCTGTTTAATAACCTTATTTTTGCTGTAAAAGAGAACATCTACGTATTTAGTTGTCAAAGAGAGTATCTGAACTTCTGAATAAAGTCTTCAAGAGGCTGTCAAAATAGGATGCTTAATCAAGTGCACTAACATGATGACACTATAGTTTTCAAACTGTGTTCAATTTATTTCATTCACCAAGAATTTTTTTTAATATTATCGAAAGTTCACCTGTGCATATGAAATTATTGCCTTCATCACAATCAGGGTTTTACTGTTGTCCATGTAAATCCAGAGGTCTCACCAAAACTGAACAGCCTATTCCTAGCATGATGAAAATTGAAACAACAACTAGACTTCAAGTGAGGCTTAAAGAATCTTGAGGTAGGCATCTTCTTTTAATAACCATTCATGAGTGCTTCTCTTACCATCCCATTGCTGAACAAAATCACATAATCAACGAATAGCAACATTTATGTAGCAACACACAATCCTCAATTGGATTCTACAACTATTTCTTAAACACATCCCTTATTCTCTTTCCTTCTCAAGTTTATGTTATTAGGTATGCATCAATACATTATCGTGTTCTCTAAGACCCTTTTACGAACCACTTTAATAGATTGTGTAATTGTTTAGGATATTTTGTTGCCTGATCACAGTATATTTTTGTGCTTATTAATGTGTTTGGAAAAATAAATTGGATTTTAAGCATGACTCTCTTTGGATCTTATTGTCTTTTATTAGAATTCAAATGATGAAATCTGTGTTAATATTGCTCCTCTTCCAAATTCTTAAAGGGTGCTAGCTCAATGGAAGAGCACCTACCTTACAAGCAAGAGGTTGGTGGTTCGATTCCTCCATGCCCTAATGATATTGCAGTGTATTTCTAAAGGTAAAAAATGTAGTAGTGCAATATGGATGCAATATTAGACGCAACACTAAATGCAAAACAAGATGTAAAAGTGGACGCCACACCAAACACACAAGTGGATGCAAAAGTGGACGTTATGTCAGACACAAATGTGGACACAAAAATGGATGTCACAGTAAAAGCAAAATTGGATGCAAAAGGAGACTCAACACTAGACACAATTAATGACTCAAAACTAGATGCAATACTAGGCCTAAAAATAGACACAACAATAGATGCAAAAGTGGACTCCTAACTAGATGTAAAATTGGACATTAATTTGAGCAAAAAATATGGTGTATTGATGGACATAAAAACAGGCGTAACACCAGGTGCAAAATTGGAAGCAAAACTTGACGCAAACAAAAAATTAAAACGAGACACAATATTGGATGCAAGATGGGATGAAACATTGGATGTAAAACTAGATGTAATATTGAATGCAAGATGGGATGCAACATTGGACACAAAACTAGATGCAATATTAGATACAAACATGGGCGCAAAACTAGGCACAACACTAGGGGCAACACTGGGTGCAACATTGGGCTCAAACATAGATGCAAAAAAGACATCAACCAAGATGCAACACTAGGTGAAAACCTAGATGCAAAATATGACGTAAAACAAGATGAAACATTAGGCACAAACATGGATACAAAAAAAGACATAAAACAAGATGCAAAATTAGATGAAAAAAGGGATGCAACATTATAAGTAAAATTGGATGCAAAACTAGACACAATATTGGGCCCAAATTTGGATGCAAACCTAAATGCAATGCTAGATGCAAAATTGGACACATAATTTGATGCAAAACATGGTGCAAAATTGGGTGCAAGACTCAATGAAAAAAAAGAAGCAAAATAAGACGCAACATTGGATGCAAAACTGAGCGTCAAACTAGGTGCAAATAAGGATGTAACAAACGACACAAAAAAAGATGCAATACAAGATGCAAAATTGGGTGCAAATAAGGGCATAACAAAAGATGCAAAAAATTGGATGTTAAAAAGGACGAAAAAAAAATGCAATAGATGGTGTTTTACGAAATTGTACAATAGCGCCAGGTTTAGCGTCAAATTGTTCACCAAAATTGGGAAAAAATTACACTAAAATCCGGTGCTAAATTCGAGGCTAAATCCAGTTTTTGTTGTAATGTATATACATTGGCAAAACAAAGAACTAGAAAGAGAAACTTTACTGCCTTGGAAGGGGTTGGCCACACACACGCCACACACTCCCTATGGACTGAGGGGTTGGAGCCTACTAAGCATTCCTTTGAGATTTGCATTTTGCACTAGAGGTGGGGACATCATCCCCTTAGCGGGGACCTTCAGTCACACATTGGGTAGCGGTTAACTCTAGTTTGCATACAAACACTGGCCATGGTATTTCATGACTCTGATTCCAAAGCCTTCAAATTGTTGAGCTACTCTTTAATTTCCTAAATAAGAGTTCCTCTCTTCTCATTTCCTTTTAGACGTCAAGAGGTCGATGTTAGCGATATTCTTTCCATATTTTTTGAGACCCTTCTTGAAGCTAGAGTTCCACACCACTGAGATCACAAATAGGAGGTGTGATACACGAGTTTGGTAGAGTTTTAATGTTGCAAAGATCATAGATTGGTGTAGACCACTGAGATTGGGTGAGGATGTGAAGCTTGTCATTGCGTGGAATTGATGGAGGATATGGTTGTTGAGAGCCACTGAGAGTTGGGGAAGAGAAGTGGTTGCTTTGCAGCACTAGAAGCCTGCAAAAAAGGTCCCAAGACAAAGATAGAGAAGAATGAGCTTTTACATTTATAAGTTTCCACTTTCATAATGTTTTAATAGTACCAAAAAGGCCTAGTAACTCAAAGCTTCAACTTATCTCTGGCTTTCTTTCATTTCCTTTTAGTCAACAATCTATTGGCTTATCATTGCACATTTTTTGGAGCAATTGCTAGTTATTAATTTATATATATTAAATTTATTTAATTAAATAATAATAATTGGTTGAAGATGAAAATCACTTTATTTGCAACTATTTTAAACAAACACTTTAGATGAAATTGTAATATTTTAAATAAACAATTTACAATAAATTGTAACTTTAAAATACAGTACAATTGTGACTTTTTTAGTTTTTTAATTTATAAATATTTTTAAATATATAAATAAAATATTAAAGAAAATTAAGAGGATGATTTACTCTTTTTAGGTTAATAAATAAATTAAAATTGATCTCAACAAAAGTTAAAACGGTTCATTATCCATATATAATAAGAAAAAATTGTATATAATTATTAGATTTATTGAAATTTATAATTATACATATCATCAAAACTTTATATAATTGGATTTGAAATTTTTAACTATACTTAATTAGAAATTAATTATTTTATTATTGTATTAATTAAATATTTATTAATTCAAAATTAATTAAATTTGATAATATTATTTTTGTAAATAAAATGTTTACATCAAAATTATAATTTCTATTCAACTTATTAAATTGAAAAATTAAAAGAAAAAAATATTACATAAAGTTTTTATTTATAAATTATTAAAGTATATGGTTTACATTTTAAATGTCATAAAACTTATTTGTTAAAAGTATTTTAATACACTTTTTTTAATTAAAAGATTTTTCTTAATTATAATATCCATCTTTTCATTATTATCATAATTCTTTTAATTTAAATCCACTTTAATATTATAGAATCATTATATTATTTTAAATTCATCATTTAAATCTTCATTAAATCTTCATATAAAAATCAAATATTTAATCATATCTAACCTTTACAACTATACATTTCCAATACATGTATTCAAAAATATATTAAAATGTTTCTTTCCTCATTTTATTACTAAAATATATTATTTAATAATTTTTAATTTTTAATATAAATAATTATTTATATTTTTTATTAATTAATATTTTTTAATATTTTAGATTATAAAGATTAAGATTGAAAAGCAATTTCTATTAAATTTTCCAATTTTCTATCTTTCAAATTTATACTAATTTAAGAAAGTTTTTAAACTTATAAATAAAACTTTAAACCTAACATACATATATATATATATATAACCCCATCAAACCTCTAATCATTAGGCTACTTAGCCATAAAACATACAAACTGTTACTAATTTATATTAAAACATAAATCATTTAATAATTTATAAAAAAATATTAATTTTATTAATATAGATTTTATGAATTATAAATTTATAATTTGCAAATTATATTAAAACATTGAGTACAACAAATTTATTTTATTTCTATTAAAAAATTAAACATAAATAGTAAATCCTATGTGAACATGGCGCTATGTCTCTGTTTAGAATATTAAAAACTTCAATGTTAACCACATTTAGGCACAGCACCTCTCAAATATATATGAGAATTGGTAATTTTTGTATATTTTATATTATATTCGATTCACATGATGTAATACATTTGATAGAGATTGGAACTGCATACTTGGTACGATTGCAAATGACAAACTGGCAAATGCATACAAAAGAATTTTAGTGAAAAGCAAGTATCAATCAATAAATCCTATCCCTGCTTCCACCGCAACTATAGCTTAAAAAACATTAAAACTATTTCCCAGAGGTTCAGCAAACTGTGAAACCTCTACATATTTATCCACTCCGCTAAAATTATTAGATAAAATCTCAAAAGTCGTTCGCTATGGGAACTGGCATCTAACATTAAACGCGGGGATTCAAAGCTTTTTAAGGTCGGGAGAAGGAGATCCATCATCTGCGTCTGCGTCTGCCTCTGCCTCTGCCTGCTCCATGAACCTCAGTAGAGACTTGGGAATAGGCGGCGTATTAACATCTGCAATACCTTCAAGCACGTTTACAACATGGGCCATGGATGGCCGAGCATCCACGTCATCCTGAATACACCAGCCTCCTATCATGGCAGCTCTTCTGACCTGCTCCAGATCTATTTCTGCGTAATCCATGTTTTGTTTCAGCTTGCCATCCAGCAGGTCCATTACGTTACCCAGCTTCATTTGAGTCCCTGCCCAGGTTGGGAAGAACAACCTACTCGACGGCACACTGAAGTCCAAATTCCGGCGCCCAGATATGATCTCCAGCAGCGTCATGCCAAAGCTATAAACATCGGTCTTGGCAGTAATGGGCATCCCGGAAATCCATTCTGGCGCCAAGTATCCTCTAGTGCCTCTCATGGTAGTCAAGACGTGGTTAAAATCTCTGCCAACCAGTTTAGCCAGACCGAAATCGGAGACTTTGGGGGAAAAATTGGCGTCTAGGAGAATGTTCTCAGGCTTGATATCGCAGTGAATGATGCAGTCTCTGCATTTATCGTGCAGATAAAGAATTCCCTGGGCAGTACCCAACGCGATGCTGTAGCGGGTCTTCCAGTCGAGAATCTGGTTTTCCGGTTGGCCCTTTGGCCTGGAAAAGAGAAAGGAATTCAGCGAACCGTTGGGCATGTATTCATAAACAAGCATTCTTCGAGAACCATGTGTACAGAAGCCTCGCAAGGGCACCAGATTCACGTGCTGTATAGTTCCAATCGTGCTCACCTCCATGCGAAATTGCTTCTCACCTTGATTGGAACCGCAACCTTCTAAGGCTTTCACGGCCACTAGCGTCTTGTCGGGGAGAGTGCCCTTGTAGACGGAACCAAATCCTCCACTGCCCAATCTCTCCGAAAAATTCTTCGTTGCAATCTGTAGCTCTTTGTAGCTAAACATTCTGAGGGAATAATCCGAAAACTTTTCACGCGATCTCTGCCATCGCCACCACCAGAACACTGCAAGAACAAGGCCAACTGCAAGAACAGCTACACCGATGGTGAACAATGTGCGCATCAGGCCTCCTCCGCCATTGCCGTGCCTCACAGACGATGATTGTGTCGTTTCAGAGGCGGCTACCCGGACGAAAAGAGAGACATCGCCATCGCCGGTTTCGTGCACGGTGAGCAAATCGCCAGACCAAATCTTGCAAGAAGAAGCCATGGAACTTGACCTAACGTAAGAAAAAGCAGTGCAGGAGCAGTTTCTGAGACAAGCCGTCCAGCAGCCTTGAAGCGTTTCTTGGTGTTGTAATATCAAATCCGGTTTGTCACGCAACGATCGCCCTTTCAATTCCAGAAATCCGTCTGTGCTGCCCTCGTTTTCGGCATGGCATTGCAACCGTTCACGCCGGGCACAACCACTAGACCAATCTTGTGAATTCCATTCCTGCCAATCTCGGGGCTCGAAACCTTGTATGCAGTTACAGAACTGGACATTCTTCTGGCTGCAAACTCCATAAGGCCCGCAGAAATCATAAACCTGGCATTGATCGGTGGGCTGCGACCAAATCATGCTCCACATGCTGCTATCGTAGCTCCAAAGGTAGAGCCGAGATTCTCCATCTTTATCCAGCACGAAGCGGGTATCGATATGGACCTGAGGTTTGAGAGAGTACGTGAAATAGACAATTGAGCCTGTATGGTTTTTAACAACGCTGAAAACATAGATATATTTCGTTGCCATTTCTGGAAGCCCGCTGAAAATCTCACCGTTCCAAAGCCCACTTTCCCAATACCGAACAGATCTGTTCCACAGGAGAACAAACTGGCTGGCCCCAGATGGATCCAGCTCGAGAGTGAAATAACCAGGGGCCGGATCAACAGAATTTTTCCAGGAACTGAGCTTCTGTCCCATCCCAATCTTCATCCCCGGCAACAATGTATCACCGGGATAGTCGAAGCTCTCCCAAACAGTACTCTGATTTTGATCAATCATAACCAAATTCCCAGAGTCCAATATAACTGCCTTAGTTGCTTTCCGGATCCCATTGCTGGACCAAACAGAGATTCCATTACCGTCATACAGAACGAGCTGACTCCCATCTTCTGATAGCTTCAAAGATGCACCGTCCTTACTTTCCAATGGCCGCTCTCTGTTAGCAACCCATACGATGGTTTGCTCTGCAATCTGGGCATACCAAATCCCAACATACCATTTTTTGGTCCCCTTGGGTTGAAAGAATCCGATCTCGAAGGTCCCATTTCGTGATACTATGGTTTGATTTGCGGTGAGGGAGGAACCCAAGGATATATTGTCCCGAGTACCCGAAGCTGCATGGCAAGCAAAGCCCATGAGCGTGATCAGTAGCCCTTGTAAAAGGGTACTTTGATGCTTATAATCCATGACTATTCTTTCTCCAGCAATCCTCCCTCTGGACAGTACAACGAGAGTGAACTATACAAGTATGAAAGAGCATTTAAATCCTTAAAATGACTGGTTTTTGTGGCCCTTATAAAGGAAAAAGGACTGGGCTACTTTTTGACTTTGGAGTCTGGCAACAGGGAATTTGCTTTGAAGATCCGACGGATATAATATACAAAAATAAAGAGAAAGAGCCCCACAACCCTAGACCATAGATGGAAACAATCAACGTCTCTCAATATCAGCTCACCATAAAAGTTGAAACATCTCACTCGGTCACCATGAATTCTATCAATTCAGTCACTAGTCATCGCGACTGATAGGTGTTTTGTGAGTCAAATAAATATCACAAATTGATGATCGGAGTATCGTGATTGTTTTCCACCTGTAGGGCTTATTATAGTCATATCGTCAGCTAGGTTCTACACGTTTCGCCATTTTAATAACCTTGTCCATTGAACGTTTTTCTCTCCGTGCCTCTTAGAATATTTGCATTAGTGATAGAAAAGTAAATTAACATATCATCACCATTATAAAATCTTTATATGGTTGGAAGTAAGCTTTCAATATTGTTGATAGAAAAATAAATTAACATATCATCACCATTATAAAATCTTTATATGGTTGGAAATAAGCTTTCAATATTGTTTGAAGTCATCTTTCAATACTAAAAATGTACCATGGAGTGGTTTGAATGAGAGTGGGTTTTGTAAACTCATATACAATATTATAATTTTGGAAATCACAATTATTATTATTTAATTGCACTTTCGTGTTGGAGAGGGACTTTGTAATCATGCTCTCCGCCTTCCCTTATGATTTGTGTAAGACTAGTCATTGAAATAATAATAATAATAAAATGAATAGTTGTGAAGATCTATTTATTGTAATTTTGTTTAGGTTATTGATTAATTGATTTTGTAATTATGATTTTTTATTTGTATTTTATAAATTGTTATTTAAAAAATAAATATTAATAATAAATCAATTCATTAATATTTGTAATTTTAAAGATAAGTTTAATTGATCAATTTATTAGTTTACTGTATGTTGTTTATTAAAGATATGTATATGAAAAGTTATGCATATATATGTTATAAGAATTTTTGGTTTTGCAAAGTTTATTAAAGGCTTATAGAATTATTGGATTGATGTAATTGGAGTCTAGATGGTGGTGTTCAATGCTTTTCAAAAGTTATGTCATTACTTGCAAGTGTTGGTGGATACTAATTGGTGTGTTGCTTAGATCTTAATGTAAGTAGATGGAGTTTGTGAATGTGCCTAGTACTATATCGTTGCTTTTGTCCTACTAACTTTGTAATGCGGGTAGCTAGAGGCATGAATGCCACTTGTGTTGGTCCATTATTCCCATCCTACCCACTTTGGTATTGGGTATTGTTGTGATTGTAGATCCATGTATTGCTTTGGAGATACTCTTGCTCTAGGGTGTTTTTCTTGTTCTATCTCCATGGCTTGCCAATGATGGTCCTCGGTATTACTAGGGTGTGTTTATTGTTTTGCGTATTCCTTTGGAGGTACTTTTGTAGTAATTGTTGTTGTTCGCTTCATTATTCATTCAAAGCGATTGTGACTTCTGTGATGTGTTGCGGTTTTAGTCACGTAGGTATTTATTTCTTCTATTTATTGTTTATTCTCACTAAAAATTGCTTTGAGGGTTTTTATCAAGAAGGGTATTGTTAGTCTCTTAGATGTTCCAAGGCTGATTTGGAACTATGCCAGGGCATCGATAACTTGATTTCAATGCAATTGGGCTTACTCTCTGCAACAGGAGTGGTTATCTTGAATCTTTTAAGATATCTTGCTTGAATTATAGACCAACACGATTATTGCATGAAGCAAAAATTTGCAATGATGGCCATTGTTTTGAATTCACAAAAAAAACTATAGCAAAGTCATGAATGAATGGAAATAGAATGAAGTACTTGTGATAGTAGATTTCATCTCATTATAAAGAAGGTGCGCTGAACAATAAGAATTCAGCAGTTATGACAAAGAATGTAATATTTACAAGGTTTCACTACGCTAGAGTCTACTCACAAATTTTAATGGAACACACTCTAGTTTAACACGGATTGGTTGATATTGTTTAATGGAGATTGTATGATATGCTTGGAGCATGTCTTGGGCACCATTTTACGAGGCTGAAATCATCTATACGAACAAATCCCATTTAAGAAAAATAGTGAATAAAATAATATAAAAATTATAGACTATAGTCTTGATTTTAGAAATACAAAAAAACTTACTTCCACCTACATAAATAATACAAACTTAGTGAAAACTATAGTATCCTAGTATTAAAAAAACATAACAATATACCCTCTCTATATAAAACCCTTTGTTGATAAGAACATTATAATTTGGCTTATTTCAGATGCCACATGAGCAAATAACATATACTCTTCTCTTCACAAAATGATTAAATGTTTTAGTTTTCATTTTACTTGTTTCGATGGTTAAATGAGCAAATAACATCTGTATGTTTTGATACATTTTTTAGAAAAATATATTGAGTTTATAGATTTTATTTCTATTTATAAACTCCTATGGAATGGCATTTATGAAACTCTAAAATCTATTTAGAGGAAAAAAATTCAATGGCAACCAGTAAGCACTTCAAGCATTGTATTGATTGGAAGTTCATGCTCTGTTGTGATTAAAATTAGCTCTCTCTAACTATGAGGCGTACTTTCAAAATGCTCAAAATTGGCATTGTCTAATTATGTGGTGAATTTATTTCAAAATGTTGCAATCTTTCAACATAAGAAATTAAATATCTTATTTGTATTGAATTTTGATTTATTCTTTAATAATTTAGGCCGATTTAAAATTGGGTATAATGTTTAAGAACATTATTCCATCAAGTTTGGAGTTTCAATCAATTGGCGTTGTCAAACATTTATGTTGAATCTATGCCATAGTTATCACTTGAAAAAGTGTTTTTTTTACTATGAGAATAGCTTATTCTATCAAAATTGAACTCTTCAAATACCATTTTTCAAAAAATTGTAATTTTTTAAATTCACTAGCCATTTATCAAGGACAATAAATAATATAAAATTTTGAAAGGCAATATATAACTGAGAAAAATTTTGAGGTTGTCCACAATTATAACATATAAATTGGCCTCTTTCGCAACCAAATCCTCTGCCTCGTCCTCGGCCTCTGAAAATTCCACCCCCGTGCATTGAGGGTATTGTGCTTGTGGGTATTGATCCTAAGGGTACTTAGCATGTGGGTATTGAGCCTAAGCTCGCTTATCCTGTATTTGTTCATCATTCTTCATCCAGTATGTGTCGACTGTTTTCTCCTATAGCGGCTGATATTCTCTACAATCTTTCTCGTCATGGCCCACCGATCGATAGAACTTACATTATAGAGTGGCTGATGCACTTACTATCTAAATACGCACGCATATATGGAAGCAATTCCCTATATGCACATGCATACACGAAATATCTTCCATATATCCATATATGCGTGCACATTTATGGAAGCGCTTCTGTCGTATTTAAGGAAGTGCTTCCATATATGCATGTGCATTTACGGAATCGCTTCTGTATATGCACGTGCATTTATATGGAAGCACTTCTGTATATGCACGTGCATATATAAAAAATCACTTTTGTAAATGCACGCACATATACGGAAGCACTTTACTATATGCATGCACATTTAAGGAATTCATTTAGTGCATATATCTAGGTATATACATTGATGTATATACTAGAATATAAACTAGTGTATATAGTAGAATATACACAAGTATATGCACTAGTGTATATATTGTGTATACAATATATATAGTACATGTATATACTATATATACATTAGTTCATATACTAGTGTATATTATAGTATATACACTTGTGTATATACTAGTTACAGTAAGGTAGTGCATCCAGTGGTGTATACACACTATTGTATATATTGGAATATACACTGGTTAAAGTATATACACTATTGTATATACTAGAATATGTACACTAGTGTATATATTGTAATGCAACTAGGTATATACACTAGTGTATATTCTAGTATCTACACTAATGTATGCACCAGTGTTTGGGTGGTTGGGAGGAATGATTGTTATCTTCCTTGCCTCAATTCAATTCCTAGTAAGTGACATGTTGAGCCCTTAAATAAATTTATTAAATTCTCTTGTTATTGGGGATTGAGGAAGTATAAAGAACACCTCACATATATTTAACTAAATTACAAATAATTAAAAGTATACAATTTTACTTGTTAAATATAAATAAAAGATCTTAATTTCCATAAGTCTATATACTATAAATTTGCCCCTAGTTAAGTAAGTGGAAATTTACTTGTTAAGTTTTGTTTGAAGAAAATTTTCTATTATCATGTTTTATTGAGCTCCTTGATACAAGGCCTTTATCCCAACTGAAGGGATTGACTTATGTTGCAATTATGCCTACAAATGTTATGGACTTCTACACTATTCTAGGGTATTCATGGTGGCATAAGTAAAAAATTGTAGTAAAAAAACTCTACTTTGTAGAGATGAAAAGTTATTGCAAGGAAAGGTCTTTTGCTTTCAATGATGGAGCCATTCTAAGCCATTCTAGTTAATTCAACTTATACATAATATCAAAATTTTGAAAAACAATATTTTCTCTTAATTAATTAATATATTTATATCGATTAAAAAATCTAAATTAAATTGTTATTCATTAAATACTTTAACAAAACTTCTAATTAACAAATAATTTTTATAATCTTTATTAATAAAATGAAAGTTGTTAATTAACTTTTATAATCTTTATTAATAAAATGAAAGTCAATTTGTTACCCATGAGAACACTATTAGCTTTATGATGTTTAAAATTCACAAGTTACAAATTGTGAAGTTACATGTTTGTTCTCTTTAATTGATGATTGGTTATACATTTGTTAGTTGAGAATGTTATGTAAAGGCTTTATGGTAAACAAGTTTGAATGACCTCCACTTATTGCATTCAATTCATTTGAGAGCTACAAGTCAAAGTGTAGAAAATCCTCACTTCGTCACGTTTACTTGGAAAAAAAAACTAAAGGTCAGGCGTAAAAAATCCTCACACCCCTTCCACATTATTATTTTCTATAAAACCATGGAAATTCCCCTTACTCTTAGAAAAGAGAATTCCAAAATGATAACATTTCAATTTCACATCATTATATTCTATAAAACCATGGAAATCCTTGGAGACTATTATAGAATTCCGAAAGATTAGCTTTTCAAATTCAGAGATAATACGAATAACTAAGGAATTTACATGGTGCGTTTTCATTTCCATTCATTCCCCGTTGATGACCATACCATTCTTTTTTTCCGATTCATTTTCATTCATTCGGTGGACTATGCAACAAAGTTTGACAACATTCCAAAGTTACTATGCAACTTCGACTTGACTTGACTTTGCAATCTTGTGGCAAAGTTATGATCATATATGTCATGGGCATTTTTGGTTTTGCAAAGTTTATTAAAGGTCTAGAGAATAATTAGATGACTGTAATTGGAGTTTCCATGATGGTGTTTAATGCTTGTCAAAAGTTATGTCATTACTTGCAAGTGTTGGTGGATACTAATTGGTGTGTTGTTTAGAGCTTAATGTAGGTAGACTCGAGTTTGTGAATCTGTCTAGTACTAGATCATTGCTCTTGTCCTACTAACTTTGTAATGGGGGTAGGTAGAGGCATGAATGCCACTTGTGTTGGTCCATTATTCTCATCCTACCCACTTTGGTATTGGGTATTGCTTATGTGTGATTGTAGATCCATGTATTTCTTTGGAGATATTCTTGCTGTAGAGTGTTTTTGAAGGCCTGAATGACTAAATATGTCCAAGACTTCTGTTAATAGGTTGAATTTCCTGACAAAAATATTCCTTTCGCAAACTCTGTGGAATGCAGGATGCGGAAACGTCTTTCTATAAATTGTGTTCCCCGCATATCTCCTTCCGCAACTTGTCGAATGCGGGATGCGGCTACACAATATTTATTTCCACAACTAATTATGTCTGCAACGGTCTATTTCACATGCAGGATGCGGGATGCAGGATCGCAATTTCCATATTTCCCCGATTCCACAAACTCAAACTTTCCACACTGTTAATTCTTCTGGGTTGATTCTCAGCTGTTGATCTATTTCCAGATGCGAAACAGATTGTGACTGTCAATTTCCGTCGCAATCTTTCTTCGTCGTTCGATCTTCTCTGAGATCTTTCTTCGTAGATCCTCAAATTGATCACTGACGTGATCAATTTCTTTGCAACTTAGAAACTAAGAATTTATAAATATAATTTATATTGAGCAAACGTAGGATGAATTCATAATTCTACATATTTATATATCAACATGGAATTCATCAAAACACACGAAATGTAATCCTCTGTTCTTTATTCAATCAGATCGGAAACTCAAACACAAATAATTTAATTCTTCACTCCTGTGCACACTCTTTGTTATCTCATCTCTCACTCTACTCTGTTGCACTCTTTTTCTCCCCTTCATTCTATTAGATTCAAATCATTTTATAACACTCAGAAAAACCTGGCAGATCCAACTAAGTTGCATCTGAGGACCTAACAAAAGTCAAACCTATCGACAAAGATCAATCCTTGAGTAATCCACACAGGGATCAAGGAGAACAAAGGAATAATTGTCACTTGTTACAATCAAAACTAATTCTATCTACATGTCAGCGAACCCTATTTAGAACTTGATTACAAGATAAGTTGAATCATCAGTCAATGAACCTCAAGCTAGATGCTCCTGCATCATACACCTAGGGAATAAATTAACTTTTTCATTAAGTCTTCAGGCAGTACATTGTACTTGGAAATTTCTTGCTCCATCATCCAGGATGCATCTTCAGTAGGTTGATTTCTCAATTTGACCAAGTATTGAAAGAAAGTTTTGTTCCTGGTCTTCCTTAAGATTCTTTTGTCAAGGATGGCTTCAATCTGAGGTTGTTCTTTTTGTGGAATTTGCCGTTGCCAATCTATAGCTGGATCATCTCTATCTGAAGTTACACCATCTGGTTGGATACTTGCATCTCTAAAAGGATACAAATCTGAAACATTAAAAATTGGTGAAATCTGAAGGTCAAAAGGAAGTTCAATTTCATAAGAATTTGCAAAACACTTAAAACTTTACAAGGTCCAATCTTTTTAAGCTTCAACTTATTATAAGTTCCTTTAGGGAACCTTTTCTTTTTAAGATAGGTCATTACTAAATCTCCAATCTAAAAATTCACTTCTCTCCTCTTTAGGTCTACTCTTTATTTATACTTCTCTGCACTTTCCTGTAATATCTTCTTGATGTTTCCTTGTAGCCCATGCATACTAACTGCAAACTCTTCACCCTCTGCACTTCTCTTTTCTTGTTTTCCCAAATATTTAAGTTCATATACACCTCTTGGATGCATCCCATAGACAATTTGAAAAGGACTGATACATGTACTTCTATTGGGTGAATCATTGTATGCAAACTCAGCCTGAGCTAAAGCCAAGTCCCATTGTTTTGGATGTTCATACACTAGACTTCTTAGTATATTTCCCAAGATCCTATTTACAACTTCATTTTGTCTGTCAGCCTGAGGCTGATAAGCAGAACTAAAACTGATATTAGTCCCCAATTTCTTCCATAAAGTTCTCCAAAAATGACCAACAAATTTTGTATCTCTGCCAGACACAATACTCAAAGGCAAACCATGCAACTTTACAATTTCTGAAAAGAATATATTAGCAATGTTTGTTGCATCATTAGTCTTTTTGCATGCAATGAAATGAGCCATTTTAGAAAATATATCTACTACAACATAAATTGAATCATGGCCTCTCTAAGTTCTAGGTAAACCTAAAACAAAATCCATGCTTATTGAATGCTAAGGCCTAGCTGGAATAGGTAATGGTTGATACAATCTTGTGTTCTGACTTCTCCCTTTTGCATGTTGACAGATTCTACATCCTTCAACAAATTTCTTCACATCATATTGCATCTTTGGCCAAAAATAAAAATTACTCACCAGAGCAAAAGTATTGTCTTGCCCAAAATGTCCTGAGAGACCCCCATTATGTTTCTCTTGAATTAAATTTCCCCTCATCGAACATCTTGGAATACAAAATTTACTGTCTTTGAACAGCAATCCTTCCTGCAACATATAATATAACCACTGGCTTCTGTTATGGGTAACAGGATTTTCACAGGCAGCATAAATATCTTTGAAATCTCATCATCTTTATACATAGCAATCAAATTTTCAAATCCCAAAGTATTGATCTTAACTTCCTGCATTACCAAACTTATCCTCCTCAAAGCATTAGCAACTTTATTAGACTTACCACTTGTATGTTTGATAACGAAGGTAAAGTTCTGCAAAAATTCCACCCATTTAGCATGCCTCTAATTTAATTTAGGTTGGTTGTTGATGAACTGCTAAGCATGATTGTCATAATACAAAACAAATTCCCTAGGAATTAAATAATGTCTCCACTTTTTAAGAGCCTGCACAACATCATATAATTCTTTATCATACGAACAGTACTTTTGCTTAGCTTCGTTCAACTTTTCAATGAAATATGCCACTAGCCTCTGCTCTTGACTTAAAACTACTCAAATTTTGTATCTCTGCCAGACACAATACTCAAAGGAAAACCATGCAACTTTACAATTTCTGAAAAGAATATATTAGCAATGTTTGTTGCATCATTAGTCTTTTTGCATGCAATGAAATGAGCCATTTTAGAAAATATATCTACTACAACATAAATTGAATCATGACCTCTCTAAGTTCTAGGTAAACCTAAAACAAAATCCATGCTTATTGAATCCTAAGGCCTAGCTGGAATAGGTAATGGTTGATACAATCTTGTGTTCTGACTTCTCCCTTTTGCATGTTAACAGATTCTACATCCTTCAACAAATTTCTTCACATCATATTGCATCTTTGGCCAAAAATAAAAATTACTCACCAGAGCAAAAGTATTGTCTTGCCCAAAATGTCCTGAGAGACCCCCACTATGTTTCTCTTGAATTAAATTTCCCCTCATTGAACATCTTGGAATACAAAACTTACTATCTTTGAACAGCAATCCTTCCTGCAACATATAATATAACCACTAGCTTCTGTTATGGGTAACAGGATTTTCACAGGCAGCATAAATATCTTTGAAATCTTCATCATCTTTATACATAGCAATCAAATCTTCAAATCCCAAAGTACTGATCTTAACTTCCTGCATTACCGAACTTATCCTCCTCAAAGCATTAACAACTTTATTAGACTTACCACTTGTATGTTTGATAACGAAGGTAAAGTTCTACAAAAATTCCACCCATTTAGCATGCCTCTAATTTAATTTAGGTTGGTTGTTGATGAACTGCTAAGCATGATTGTCATAATACAAAACAAATTCCCTAGGAATTAAATAATGTCTCCACTTTTTAAGAGCCTGCACAACATCATATAATTCTTTATCATACGAACAGTACTTTTGCTTAGCTTCATTCAACTTTTCAATGAAATATGCCACTAGCCTCTACTCTTGACTTAAAACTACTACAATTGTTGTTCCACTAGCATATGTCTCCACTTGAAACACTTTATCGAAACTGGGCAAAGCCAAAATAGGCTTCTCAGTTATTTTCTTCTTCAATAATTTAAAATTTCTATCAGTTGGTTCGATCCATTTGAAAGGTTGTTTACTTCCCTTGAAAGTATCTATTAAAGGTGCACAAATCTAACTGAAATTCTTAATAAAATTCCTATAGAAACTAGCAAGTCCATGAAAACTTCTTACCTCATAAGCATTCCTTGGAACTGGCCAATTTATAATTGCTTGCACTTTATCAGAATCCATTTTCAGTCCTTCTTCCGAAACCATGAACCCCAAGTAGACCAATTCTTCTTTCAGGAAGCTACACTTCTTCAAATTTATCAGCAACTTCTCCTTCTGCAAAGTTCTCAACACCAACTTAAGGTGCCCTAAATGATCTTCTCTATTCTGACTAAAAATCAAAATGTCATCTAGATATACTATCACAAATTTTACAGTAAATTCTTTCAAAACCTCATTCATCAATCTCATAAAAGTACTGGGTGCATTTGTAAGCCCAAATGGCATCACTAACCACTCATATAGACCATCATTTGTTTTATTCCATTCATCCCCTTCCCTTATTCTAATCTGATGATACCCACTCTTCAAATCTATTTTGGAAAAATATTTTGAACCACTTAAACAGTCCATCAGATCATCAATTCTAGGTAAAGGAAATCTATACCCAATAGTGATCTCGTTGATTGCCCTAAAGTCAGTACACATTCTCCATCCACCATCTTTCTTTGGACTTAGCACAGTAGGTACGGCACAAGAACTCAAGCTCTATTTCACCAATCCCTTCTCCAATAGCTCTTCTACTTGTTGTTTGATTTCTTCATTTTCTAGAGGGGTTAATCTATATGTTGCGTTGATAGGTAAACTTGCACCAAGTATTAAATGAATGTGATTACTAATACTTCTTACAGGAGGTAATTCATTTGGCAATTCATCCACAATAATGTCAGCATACTCATCAAGCAAAGTTTTAACTTCATCTAGCAAATCATCTAAATGTGTAGGACTTAAAATTACCTTTGGCTTACCAATAAGAGCAAAATGTAGATCCTTTACTTTCTAAACTTCATGTAACAGTTCTTTTCCAGACATCGGCAAAATCCTTGATCCTGAACTTCCCCGAACTGCTTCATCTTCCAAGGGTAACAAGGTATGTCTCTTCCCATCTTTCTCCAGATAATAAGTATTCTTCCTCCCATCATGAACAGCTTTCATGTCATACCGCCATGGCCTCCCTAAGAGTATATGCCACACATCCATAGGCATTATGTCACACAATATTTCATCCTTGTAAGTATCAATCTGGAACTCCACATTACACTACTCATTCACCAAGAGCCGATGTCCTTTCTGTAACCAAGACACTTTGTAAGGAGTGGGATGCTTCGTCCTCTTCAATCCCATCTTCTCTACCATCTTTGTGGAAACCAAATTATCAGTATTGCCACTATCAATAACCATTTTACAACACTTACCTTGTGACTTACACCTTGTTCTGAACAGACTTTTCCTCTGAACTAGTTCATGTACTTGTTTCTCTGTATTCACCAAGAATCTCTTCAACATAAGAGCCTCTCCATTCTCTGGAGGATTATTCACCTATGTTTCTTCTTTTAATTCTCCTCGAGCCTCTACAACATTCACATTTATTTGACCTGTAGATTTATTTCTTGGACAATCTCAAGACATATGTCCAACCTCTCCACAAGTATAACATCTTACTTCTCTATTTCTACCTCTTCCTCTACCCCCTCTAAATCCTTTTCTCTGGAATGATTGACCACTACTACTAGAACTTTCATGTTCATCTGTAGAAGTTCTACCTCCTCTGTTTGGAACACCTCTGCCTCTTACCATGCTCTTTCCTCTATTCCTATGGTTTTGTTTCCTTAGCAATTTCTCTTCTATCTTTAAAGCTACCTGATATGTATCTTCTACAGTTTTCAAATTTAATAGACTGAGTTCATCATGTATATCATATCTAAACCCATTGATATACCTAGCTACTATTTCTAGACCTCCCTGTGTGTGTCCAGATCTAATGTTCAGTCTAAAAAAATCTTCTGTATATTCTTTTATTGTCATAGCCTTCTGTCTAAGGTTCTGTAATTGTCTAAGAATATTTAACTGATAGTCCTTAGTCATAAATTGACTTTTAATCTTATGCAGCATCTTAACCCAATATTTAATTGTTTTCTTACCTCTTCTTTCTTGATGGATCTAGAGCTCGTCCCACCAGATAGCTGCATGTCCCTTCAATCCGGTAGCTGCATATATTACTTTCTTCTTGTCTTCTATCTCTTCAAAATCAAAGTATTTACTCAAAGCATTAATCCAATCCATAAGTTCTTCAACATTTAAGTTACCTAAATACATAGGTACTTCTATTCTTGGTCTGCCACTGGTTTTCATCAACATCTTCAATATTTTAACTTCTTCATGATCTTCTTCTTCTTCCTCAGAGGATTTGGATTCGGCTTCTTCATCACTGTCATCTGAATTGTTTGAATGTTTCTTTCTTTCCATAGCTTCTAACCTTTCTTCGATTCTTCTCATGTTTCTTTCCATTTTTGTTTCTGAAGGTTGTCTTTCTCGACCACATCCTACGGGAACTCCATGTGTGTGTCCCCTTCTCGGCGGTATCTTTCTTCACAAATTCAACTGATCACTTGAATCACTATGCAGAATCTATGTTCTGCTCTGATACCAAAACTGATGGCCTGAATGACCAAATCTATCCAATACTTCTGTTAACAGGTTGAATTTCCTGATAGAAATATTCCTTCCGCAAACTCTGCGAAATGCGGGATGCGGAAACATCTTTCTATAAATTATATTCCCCGTAGATCTCCTTCTGCAACTCTCCTTTTCGCAACTTGCGGGATGCAGGATGCAGCTTCATAATATTTATTTCCGCAACTAATTATGTCTGCAACGGTCTATTCCACATGCGGGATGCAGGATGCAGGATTGCAATTTCCATATTTCCCCGGTTCCGCAAACTCAAACTTTCCGCACCGTTGATTCTTATGGGTTGATTCTCAGTCGTTGATTTGTTTCTATATGCGGAACAGATTGTGACCGTCGATTTCCGTCATTCGATCTCCTCTGAGATATTTCTTCATAGATCTCCAAATTGATCATTAATAGGATCAATTTCTCTGCAACTTAGAACTAAGAATTTATACACATAATTTATATGGAGCGAACGTAGCATGAATTCATAATTCTACATATTTATATATCAACATGGAATTCATCAAAACACACGAAATGTAATCCGATGTTATTTATTCAATCAGATTGGAAACTCAAACACAGAGAATTTACTTCTTAACTCCTTTTGTGCACACTCTTTGTTATCTCATCTCTCGCTCTAAATAGAATATTCCATCTACTTGTCAACGAACCCTATCTAGAAGTTGATTACAAGACAAGTTGATTCATTAGTCAATGAACCTCAAGCTGGATGCTAAGATGATTCATCAGTCAACGAACCTTGAACTGGATGCTCCTGCATCATACTGCTGGGGAAGAAAAGAATTTTTCATTAACTCTTCAGTCAATACATTGTACTTGGAAATTTTTTGCTATGTCATCCAGGTTGCATCTTCAGTAGGTTGATTTCTCCATTTGACCAGGTATTGAAAGAATTTTTTGTTCTTGATCTTCCTTAAGATTCTTTTGTCAAGGATGGCTTCAATATGAGGTTGTTCTTTTTGTGGAATTTGTCCTTTCCAATCTATAGCTAGATCATCTCTATCTGAAGTTACACCATCTGGTTGGATACCTACATCTCTAAAAGGATACAAATCTAAAACATTAAAAATTGGTGAAATCTGAAGGTCAGAAGGAAGTTCAATTTCATAAGCATTTGCAGAAAACTTCCTTAAAAATTTACAAGGTCCAATCTTTTTAAGCTTCAACTTATTATAAGTTCCTTTAGGGAACCTTTCCTTTTTAAGATAGGCCATTACTAAATCACCAATTTGAAAATTCACTTCTCTCCTCTTTAGGTCTGCTCTCTGTTTATACTTATCTGCACTTTCCTGTAATCTCTTCTTGATGGTTTCTTGTATCCCATGCATACTAACTGCAAAGTCTTCACCCTCTCCACTTCTCTTTTCTTGCTTTCCCAAATATCTAAGTTCATATACACCTCTTGGATGCATTCTATAGACAATTTGAAAAGGAATCATACCTATACTTCTATTGGGTGGATCATTGTATGCGAACTCAGCCTGAGCTAAAGCCAAGTCCCGTTGTTTTGGATGTTCATACACCATACTTCTCAGTATATTTCCCAAGCTCCTATTTAGCACTTCAGTCTGTCCATCAGTTTGAGGGTGAGAAGCAGAACTAAAACTGAGATTAGTCCCCAATTTCTTCCATAGAGTTCTCCAAAAATGACCAACAAATTTTGTACCTTTGTGAGACACAATACTCAAAGGCAAACCATGCAACTTTACAATTTCTAAAAAGAAACGATTAGCAATGTTTGTTGCATCATTAGTCTTTTTGCATGCAATGAAATGAGCCATTTTAGAAAATCTATCTACTACAACATAAATTGAATCGTGACCTCTTTGAGTTCTAGGTAAACCTAAAACAAAATCTGTGCTTATTGAATCCCAAGGCCTAGCTACAATAGGTAGTGGTTGATACAATCCTGTGTTATGACTTCTCCCTTTTGCATGTTGACATATTCTAGATCCTTCAACAAAATTCTTTACATCATATTACATCTTTGGACAAAAATAAAAATTACTCACCAGAGCAAACTTCTTGTCTTGCCCAAAATGTCCTGAGAGACCCCCACTATGTTTTTCTTGAATTAAATTTTCTCTCATTGAACATCTTGGAATACACAACTTACTGTATTTGAATAGCAGTCCAACCTGTAACATATAATCTAACCACTCGCTTCTGTTATGGGTAACAGGATTTTCACAGACAACATAAATATGTTTGAAATATTCATCCTCTTTATACATAGCAATCAAATTTTCAAATCCCAAAGTATTGATCTTAACTTCCTGCATTACCAAACGTATCCTGCTCAAAGCATCAGCAACTTTATTAGACTTACCACTTGTATGTTTGATAACAAAGGTAAAGTTCTGCAAAAATTCCACCCATTTAGCATGCCTCTGATTTAATTTACGCTAGTTTTTGATGAACTGCAAAGCATGATTGTCAGAATACAAAACAAATTCCCTAGGCATTAAATAATGTCTCCACTTTTTAAGAGGCTGCACAGCAGCATATAATTCTTTATCATATGAAGAGTAATTTTGCTTAGCTTCATTCAAATTTTCACTGAAATATGCCTCTGGCCTCTGCTCTTGACTTAAAACGGCTCCCATTGTTGTTCCACTGGCATCTGTCTCCACTTGAAACACTTTATCGAAACTGGGAAAAGCCAAAATAGGTTTCTCAGTTATTTTCTTCTTCAATAATTTAAAATTTCTATTAGCTGCTTTGGTCCATTTTAAAGGTTGATTACTTCCCCTGAAAGTATCTATTAAAGGTGCACAAATCTGTCTGAAATTCTTAATGAACTTCCTATAAAAACTAGCAAGTCCATGAAAACTTCTTATAAGCATTCCTTGGAAGTGGCCAATTTAAATTGCTTTCACTTTATCAGAATCCATTTTCAGTCCTTCTTCTTAAACCATGAACCCTAAGTAGACCAATTCTTCTTTAAGGAAGCTACACTTATTCAAATTTATCAGCAACTTCTCCTTCTGCAAAGTCCTCAACACCAACTTAAGGTGCCTTAAATGCTCTTCTCTGTTCTGACTAAAAACCAGAATGTCATCTAGATATGCTATCACAAATTTTCCAATAAATTCTTTCAAAACCTCATTCATCAATCTCATAAAAGTATTGGGTGCATTTGTAAGCCCAAATGGTATCACTAACCACTCATATAGACCATCATTTGTTTTAAATGTTGTTTCCATTCATCCCCTTCCCTTATTCTAATCTGATGATACCCACTCTTCATATCTATTTTGGAAAAATATTTTGAACCACTTAAACAATCCATCAGATCATCAATTCTGGGTAAACAAAATCTATACCTGATAGTGATCTTGTTGATTTCCCTGTAGTCAATACACATTCTCCATCCACCATCTTTCTTTGGAATTAGCACAGTAAGTACGGCACAAGGAATCAAGCTCTCTTTCACCAATCCCTTCTCCAACAGCTCTTGTACTTGTTTTTTGATTTCTTCATTTTCTAGAGAGGTTAATCTATATGTTGCTTTGTTAGGTAAACTTGCACCAGGTATTAAGTCAATGTGATCACTAATACTTCTACATGAGGTAATTCATTTGGCAATTCATCCATAATAATTTCAGCATACTCATCAAGCAAAGTTTTAACTTCATCTGGAAAATCATCTAAATTTGTAGAAGTTAAAATTACCTCTGGCTTACCAATAAGAGCAAAGTGTAGATCCTTTTCTTTCTGAACTTCCTGTAATAGTTCTTTTCCAAACATCAGCAAAATGATTGATCCTGAACTGCTTCATCTTCCAAGGGTGACAAGGTATGTCTCTTCCTATCTTTCTCCAGAGAATAAGTATTCTTCCTCCCATCATGAACAACTTTCCTGTCATGCTGCCATGGCCTCCCTAAGAGTATATGCCACACATCCATAGGCATTATGTCACATAATATTTCATCCTTGTAAGTACCAATCTAGAACTCCACTTTACACTGCTCATTCACCAAGAGTTGATGTCCTTTATGTAACCAGGACACTTTGTAAGAAGTGGGATACTTCATCCTCTTCAATCCCATCTTCTCTACCATCTCTGTGGAAACCAAATTATCAGTACTACCACTATCAATAACCATTTTACAACACTTACCTTGTGACTTACACCTTGTTCTGAACAGACTTTTCCTCTGAACTAGTTCATGTACTTGTTTCTCTATATTCACCAAGACTCTCTTCAACATAAGAGCCTCTCCATCCTCTGGAGGATTATTCACCTCTGTTTCTTCTTTTAATTCTTCTTGAGCCTCTGCAACATTCACATTTCTTTGAACTATAGATATATTTCTTGGACAATCCCAAGACATATGTCCAACCTCTGCACAAGTATAACATCTTACTTCTCTATTTCTAACTCTTCCTCTACCTCCTCTGAATCCTCCTCTCTGGAATGATTGACTGCTACTGCTAGAACTTTCAGGTTCATCTTTAGAAGTTCTAACTCCTCTGTTTGGAGCACCTTTGCCTCTTACCATGTTCTTTCCTCTATTCCTCTGGTTTTGTTTTCTTAGCAATTTCTCTTCTATCTTTAAAGCTACCTAATATGCATTTTCTACAGTTTTCAAACTTAATAGACTGAGTTCATCCTGTATATCATATCTCAACCCATTGATATAACTAGCTACTCTTTCTAGACCTCCCTCTGTGTGTCCAGATCTAATGTTCAGTCTAAAAAACTCTTATGTATATTCTTTTAATGTCATAGCAGTTAAACAAACAGAGCATACAAAACAGCAGAACAGAGCATACAAAACAGCAGAAGAATAGATTGGAAAACCACTGCCATATGGAGAGAATACTCGATCCATTTTTAATGACTGAAGAACTCAGCAAAATGGTTACAACAACTGGAGCAAAAATAGGATCTAATTAAGCCAACTACAGTTCAACTAACAGAGAAATAAATTCTCCATTATTTCAAGTCTTCCCCTTAATGGAGAATGGATTAACAGCTACACCTAACATTTCCCTAAACAATTCAAATTTGATCTTTCCGAGAGGCTTTGTGAAAATGTCAGCAGTGTTTTCACAAGTATTACAATATATGAGATCTATTTCATTGGATTGTAGCTTCTCTCTAACAAAATGATCTGAGCATCAACATGCTTTGTCTTTGCATGATAGATCGGATTATTTGCCAACTTGATTGTACTTTGGTTATCACATTTGATTACTATAGGTTCCTTTTGTTCTTTTCCGACATCTTGAAGAAGTCTTCTCAGCCAAACAGCTTCACAGGTAGCTGCACACAGGGCCTTGTATTCTGCTTCAGTAGAGGACAGAGATACAGTAGGCTGCTTTTTACTGCTCCATGAAACAACTCCAGATCCTATGCTAAATGCATATCCAGTGGTTGATCTTCGATCATCCGGATTCCCAGCCCAATCAGAATCTGAATAACCTGTCAACTCAACAACGGAAGCATCAGTATATTTAATACCAAAGTCAAGTGTTCCTCTTAGATACCTGAGTACCGTCTTTGCTGCATTCCAATGGCTTTCTTGAGGTTTTGCCATAAACTGACTTAGCACACTCACAGAATATGCAATATCAGGTCTAGTTGTGGTGAGATAATTCAAACTACCCACCATCTGTCTGTACATTGTAGCATTCACCTCCTTTGAATCATCATCACAAGAGATTTTCACATTCTGCTGCATGGGAACAGTAGATGATTTACATTGATCCATTTTAAATCTCTGAAGTACATCTCTGACATACTTACTTTGACAAACAAATGTTTGACCTGCATTCCTCCAAACTTCAAGACCTAGACAGTAATGAAGCTCACCCAGATCTTTCATATCAAAAACTTGTGTTTGTATATCCATTTGCATCCTATTGGCTTTTTATGTTTAGGCAATTCAGTCAATTCCCAGGTATTGTTTTGCATTATTGATTCATATTCCTCCTCCATTGCATTTCTCCATTCATCATGTACATTGGCTTCATCAAAACTAATGGGTTCATGTACATTCGAAATGCTACTCATAAGGGCATAGTCTTTGTACCTTTCAGGGGCTCGAACCTGTCTTGAAGATCTTCTTAGCTGTTGATTACCTTCCTCTTCACTATGTGAACTTTTGTCTTCATCACTAGTTGAGCTTGGACTATTTGTATCACTGAATCCCTCTTGCTGTTGCTGCTGTTCCTGTATGTTTGGCTGCTGTAATTCAGTTTGATGTTCTTGTGTAACCCCTTCATCAAGGACTGGTTCATCAAGAACTCTATGCCATTCCTCATGGTTTTGGTTGCTGTTCTCTGAAATTTATGTTTCCTGTTCATGGAAGAGTACATCTCTACTTGCAAATACCTTGTGAGTAGAAGGATCAAACAATTTATATGCTTTGAATTGAGAACAGTAACCTATGAAGATACATTTAATGGCTTTAGCATCCAGTTTCTTCCTATTTTCCTTTGGAATATGTGCAAAAGCCGTACCCCCAAAAACTTTCAAATTCTGAACTACTGGTTTGAAACCATACAAAGCTTCAAAAGGAGTAATATTATCAAGAATCCTAGTTGGACTTCTATTCTTTAGGTAAACAGCAGTATTTATGGCTTCACCCCAGAAGGTATTTGAGAGACTCATGCAGATGTCTCTCGGTCACCATGCAGATCAATGGGGGATCGCTTCTCCTTCAATGCTCACGGCTGCAGATCTCCAGCTCCTCTTCTTCACACAGGAAACTCCTTCTCCCAGCAGGGCACGAAGGCTCTCACAACAGGCCGCAATGGCTCTGATACCAAGTTAAACAAACAGAGCATACAAAACAGCAGAACAGAGCATACAAAACAGCAGAAGAATAGATTGGAAAACCACTGCCATACGGAGAGAATACTCGATCCGTTTTTAATGACTGAAGAACTCAGCAAAACGGTTACAACAACTGGAGCGAAAATAGGATCTAATTAAGCCAACTACAGTTCAACTAACAGAGCAATAAATTCTCCATTATTTCAAGTATAGCCTTCTGTCTAAGGTTCTGTAATTGTTTAAGAAGATTTAACTGATAGTCCTTAGGCATAAATTGACTTTTAATCTTATGCAGTATCTTAACCCAAGAGTTAATTTTTTTCTTACCTCTTCGTTCTCGATGGATCTAGAACTCATCCCACCAGATAGTTGCATGTCCCTTCAATCTGGTAGCTGCATATCTTACTTTCTTCTTGTCTTCTCAGTCTTTTCAAAATCAATGTATTTACTCAGAGCATTAGTCCAATCCATAAGTTCTTCAACATTTAAGTTACCTGAATACATAGGTACTTCTATTCTTGGTATGCCCCTAGTTTTCATCAATATCTTCAATATTTTAACTTCTTCATGATCTTCTTCTTCTTCCTCGGAGGATTCGGATTCAACTTCTTCATCACTGTCATTTAAATTGTTTGAATGTTTCTTTATTTCTATAGCTTCTAACCTTTCTTCCATTCTTCTCATGTTTCTTTCCATTTTTGTTTCTGCGGGTTTTCTTCCTCGACCACATCCTACAGGAACTCCATGTGTGTGTCCCCTTCTCGGCGGCATCTTTCTTCACAAATTCAACTGATCAGTTGAATCACTACGCAGAATTTTTTGTTCTGCTCTAATACCAAAACTGATGGCCTGAATGACCAAATCTGTCCAAGACTTCTGTTAACAGGTTGAATTTCCTTACAGAAATCTTCCTTTCGCAAACTCTGCGAAATGCAGGAAGCGGAAACGTCTTTCTATAAATTTTGTTCCCCACGGATCTCCTTACGTAACTCTCCTTTCTGCAACTTACGGGATGTAGGATGTAACTTCACAAGCTTTATTTCCGCAACTAATTATGTCCGCAATGGTCTATTCCGCATGCAGGATGCGGGATGTGGGATCGCAATTCCCATATTTCCTCGATTCTGCAAACTCAAACTTTCTGCACCATTGATTCTTGCAGGTTGATTCTCAGCTAATGATTTGTTTCCAGATGCGGAACAAATTGTGACCATCTATTTCGTCCCGATCTTTCTCTGTCATTCGATCTCCTCTAAGATATTTCTTCGTAGATCGCCAAATTGATCACTGACAGGATCAATTTCTCTGCAACTTAGAAACTAAGAATTTATACACATGATTTATATGGAGCAAACGTAGGATGAATTCATAATTCTACAGATTTATATATCAACATGGAATTCATCAAAACACACAAAATGTAATCCTTTGTTCTTTATTCAATCAGATCAGAAACTTAAACACAAAGAATTTACTTCTTCACTCCTTCTGTGCACACTCTTTGTTATCTCATCTCTCGCTCTACTCTGCTGCACTCTTTTTCTCCCCTTCATCTTATTACATTTAAATCGTTTTATAACACTCAGAAAAACCTGTCAAATCGAACTAAGTTGGATCTGAGGACCTAACAAAATTAAAACCTATCGACAAAGATCAATCCTTCAGTAATCCACACACGAATCAAGGAGAACAAAGGAAAAAATGCCACTTATTACAATCAAAACTAATTCTATCTACTTGTCAGTGAGCCCTATCTAGAACTTGATTACAAGACAAGTTGGTTCATCAGTGTATGAACCTCAAGTTGGATGCTCCTGCATCATTTTTTCTTGTTCTAGCTCCATGTCTTGCCAAGGATGGTTCTGGGTATCACTTGGGTGTGTTTATTGTTTTGTGTACTCCTTTGGAGGTACTCTTGTACTAGTTGTTGTTGTTTTTTACTTGACTATTCATTCAAAGCGATTGTGCCTTCTGTTAAGAGTTGCAGTTTTAGTCATGTAGGTATCTATTTCTTTTTTTATTGTTTATTCTCACTAAAAATTGCTTTGAGGGTGTTTATCAGGAAGGCAACTGTTAGTCTCTTAGATGTTCCAAGGCTGATTTAGAACTATGCTAGGGCATCAGTAAATTGATTTCAATACAATTGGGCTTACTCTTTGCAACATGAGTGGTTATCTTGAATCTTTTGAGATCTCTTGCTTGAATTATAGACCAACGCGATTATTACATGAATCAAAAATTGCAATGATGGGCATTGTTTTGAATTCACAGAAAAAACTATAGCAAAGTCATGAATGAATGGAAATGGAACGAAGTACTTGTGACAGTATATTTCATCTCATTATAAAGAAAGTGTATTGAACAATAAGAATTCAGCAGTTATGAAAAAGAATGTAATGCAATAACGAATAGGACTGACTCAGGGACAACGACTCAAATCCTTTTTGACAAATTATGAAAATTTCATAACATGCTTAAAATCAAAAGAGTATTCATCATCAAAATTGAACCAACAATGAGACAAACAACTGCCTCCAGCGCTATATATTATATGAGTTGCTACAACATTACATGAAAGATGGTAGGAATGGAAACACAAAAGGAAGACTGAACATTCTGTAAATATCAAAACTAAGAATCCTTGGTGCTAGGATTACAATACCGCAGTTGCATTGTGGTTTCAAGCATTTAATCAAAACAATTCTATGAGAAGTTACAATTGACTCAAAATATGTTGAACTTTGTTCAATAGGCCTCTAGCCTTATTGATAGTTGTATGCTTTATAAAAAATTACAACAAAATTATATTTAAAATACAACTATAGTTTCAGCTACAAGATTTTTCAGTTACAAAATATTAACAATAAGTCCATATCAGCAATGATGTTTATTGTGATGGGTACCAGCCCTAGACCTTGACTGTCGGGACCATTGTTTCCCTGAGTGTTGACATGGCCGTTGAGGTAGCCCTTGAAAGTGTTGTTGACTTGACACGTGAAGAAATTGTTGAGATGGAATTGGAAACCGGGGTTGCTACTGCATTGGTTGTTATGAAGATGCTCTAGCTTCACTTTGAGGGAATTTTGTAGTACTTCGTTGAGTGGAACTCAAGTGCATATATTTAGAGATGTCCTTCCAATCGTTTCCTATTGGATAGGTCAATGACCTCAACTCCTTGGCACACATATCTAACTTTGTGTAATGTGCATATGAAGGAGGAGGAAGTCCATTAAGAACCATTTGCAGACTGGAAAGTAGACCAAAAAAACTAGATAATTTATCCAAAATAATCTTTCCTTTGATTGACTCGGCTACATCCTCTAATTCTTGGTCATTGTTTCGGCATTTGGCTAACAATGTCTGGTAATTTTGGAAAGGGTAAATATCACCATTTTCGTCCCAAGGGGTGGCCTTGGTTTAGATAATCATAAAAAAATCTTCTCGAATGAGTCCATGCCTTTACCGAATTGTAAATCATTTTCATGTACGATATGAGTATGCTTATTCTTCACAACCACTTGGGTTTCCTCCATGATGATGGTGGTTCTGTCTCTAACTTCCATAGTTTCCAACTCTGCTCCAGTTCTAGAATTGAAAATGTCAATAACATCAGTTGCTTTGTATGTCCTGTCACTTAGATTGATCCAGGAGGATCATCTCATAGTTGATCAAAATTACAGCCTTCAAAATGTAAAATAAATCTTACAGGGTGAAAGAGCTTGTCAAGATATTTCTGGCAATGCTTGTTTCATGCAAAAAGACCTCTAGATGCAGAAGTTATTCAGGTTTGAAGTTTCGACAATTTTGGTTAAAAATGGAAAAAAAAATGGTTAAATGTATGGTTTATAAAAATATTGGAGATTCTGTAGGATTCAAACCCAAGACCTCCAAGTTCGCCAAATACTTTACCAAGCCAGCCTAGCCAGCACACCACACATTATTTGTTAATAATAAAAGGTCGCAACTTATATTTATGGTTGATGTGTTAATAGTTTTGAAAAAGGGGAGGGAGTCGAGGGCTTTGCCCTCAACCCCATGCCAACACCGAGGCCCCCATTCGAAGTTATATGTTTTAACCATATCATAAACCATAAGTGGTGGAACCCTATCCAAATCACAAATGTGGAGCCATATCAAACGCTCCACGTTATAACTATACCCAGCGATATATTATAACGTGTTATAACAATATGCGCCACCATTCCAAAATCGTGTTGAGGGAGGAGAGACCCATGGGTTTGACCTTGGGACCTATCCCCAAATAACTATCCATCTTACCATTTGGGCATCACCCCACCATTGCTTGGTTATTGGCGCCAAAAGATTAAAAGTTAGCAGCACGGACAATTATAAAAGGACCCACAATTTTTCAACCACGTGTAGAGTTTAGAGACCACATAATAGCGCACAGTTTGCACAGAAAATGATGAAGGGTACATGCATAGATTTAGAGGCGTGCAACCATTAATCGGTATGGATACCGAGGAAGAAATCCATACACGGGTCATACTATTTTGTCTTATTTGTAGGCAAATTGTCTCATTTTGCATGCCAAAGGAGGCCTCATGCACATATAGGCAAGTTTATACTCATTTTTCTCAAAATTTCGAGAGGAACAAAGTGGTGCAGTCTGTTTGTGAGTTTGATTGATAGAACTCAGAGGTGTTCCTGAAACTCATATTTTGTAAGCTTTTGAATACTAATAAGATCGGCCTTCCCATTAGAAGTGGCCTAGAGACATAACCAAGGAGGGTTGAAGTCCGTTACCAGCTGTAGTCTTCATTTTATGGTTTGCATATCTCTTTTATTTGCTTATGTGATTGATTTTAAGCATTAAATTTTCATCTTTTAAGCATGTTTATGAGTAATTAACATATAAATTTCACATGCAACTTAATGGTTAAGAAGATCCTAAAGATTTTCAGATCAAGATTGGCATCAGAGCAGCTTAACCATTGCATTGTGAGTTTATGTTAACAAGATCTAGACTAAAGCAAGGTGAAGGTGTACTTGAAACTTTTAATCTGAAGATTGGACGTGCACATTGAAGAGAGAAAATGGAAGATGAAGACTACTGAGGAAAAGATGAAAATACCTTCCACAAGGCTTTCTATCAGATGGAAGATAGAGTAGAAAAGTTGTTTGCATATTATCAAGAGAGGTTGGAAAAGAAGAAACCAGAGAAGGAGAAAGCAAAGGATAATGCTTGGGGAAAAGGAAAAGACCCTTTCTAAACCTTCTTCTCAATCTTCTTCTTCTTCTTCTAAAAGCTCCAATGTTGCTTCTTTAAATCCGAAGAAACCTAAGAAGGCTAAGTTTGATTTACCTTATTTAAAACTCGATATTAAGTTTGAATTGCCTACATGTAATGGTGAACTTAATGTAGAAAAACTAGATGATTGGATCAAGCAGATTGAGGTGTATTGTAGGATTCAGAAGCTTGCAAATGATAAAGCAAAAATCCAGTTGGCTACTTTCCATGTTGGAGGCACCACACTCTTCTGGTGGGAAAGTAAGACACGGTAAAACCTCCTTAGAAAAGGTAAAATTATTTCTTCCTGATATGAATTTACTGCTACGTTAAAAATAAATTTTATCCATTAGGCTACATACAGCAAGCCATGATGGATTGGAAAATTTTAAGGCAAGGTAAAGGTTAGAATGTACAAGAGTACACTTGGGAATTTAGAAAGAGAGCTTTGATTTTAGGTATACCTTTTTACACTCAAGAAACTCTTCTCAAGTTTATTGGAGGATTACATAGTTTTTTACTTCACACAATACTTATGTTTAATCCTACTAACCTTGATGAGGTATGTGTGCAAGCCACACACATTGAATCTAAAGGGAAGATTGTTCATGATGTTCCTTCAGTTGAATCCAACCAAACAAAAGAAGGCAAGGCAAAAGGGAAAGATAAACCTGCAACTATAATGAGGAAAGGTGAAGAGAGGCCTACATGCTTGCATTGTCGAAATCAAGGGCACGAAGAGGCAAATTTTTGGGTACTATATCCAGAACTGAAACCAAAGTGGTTTAAGGATCGAAAAGGGAAGCAAAAGGCCACAGTGATTGTTGAGGACCTTGGATCAGATTGCAAAGACAAAACAAAGATAACAATCGTAGATCTAAAAGATAAAGCTATTGTTGATAATCATTCTAACATTGGTTCTTCATGTGCTTCTACTTCTAAAGATCATGTCAATTCTAAGGACAAGAAGAGGAATGCATTCTTTCATATACGGGTTATTACAAAACAAACTAAAATTGACACGCTCATAGATAGTGGATCCCAAGCTAATCTCATTTCAGAAAAAAGTAGTTCAGCGGTTGGAATTAAAAACAAAACCACACAAGAAACCTTATCCATTAGGCTGGGTGTGCAAAGATAAAAGACTACAAGCAACAAACCAATGTGATCTAAAGTTTGCAATAACATCTAAGTTTGTAGATGAGGTTGAATTTGATGTGGTTCCATTATATATCTGTGGAATTGTGTTGGATAGTCCGTACTTATATGATTGAAAATAAATCTTCTATAGAGAACATAATCAATATCACTTGTTCAAATAAGTAACTAACTATATAGTGCATTCACATACATTTAAAAACGACAAATCATTGGGAACTACACAACAATTAAAAATGGTTGTTAATGCAAGTCGAATTTTGGCACTTTTGTCTCTGCAATGTAAGGAGAAAAAGAACCCTAAGTATGAAAAGGAAGTGTTATTTCACTAAAATGCACATGTTATGGTTCATAGTGTTCCTATGGTAAAACATAAGCATGATATGGGTACAATATCTTTCATATGTTCAATGTTGATATTCATCTTATTATTGATCAACGGTATGTGGTTGGTTCCAACAATGTTGAATGTATTTGATTGAAAATGGGATTAATGTACTTAATAATGTCATTGCAATGTTGGTTGTTGTTATGTTAAGTCAGATGTATAGGTTTTAGGAATAATGGACAAATGATATAAGACAAGTTATATAAACATGTCCTCACTTGAATACTGAATGGTATCATCTCATAGTCGATCAATATTAAAGTCTTCAAAATGTAAAATAAATATTATAGGGTTAAAGAACTTGTCAAGATATTTCCGGCAACACTTGTTTCGCGCAAAAAAACCTATGGATGCAGAAGTTATTCAGGTTTGAAGTTTCGACAATTTTGGTTAAAAATGGAAAAACAAATGGTTAAATGTATGGTTTATAAAAATATTGGAGAGACTATGGGATTCAAACCCCAAGACCTCCAAGTACACCAAATACTTTACCAAACCATCCTAGCCAGCACGCCACACATTAATTCTTAATAATAAAAGGCCGCAACTTATATTTATGGTTTATGTGTTAATAGTTTTGAAAAAGGGAGCCCTCGACCCCATGCCAACACCGAGGACCCCATTAGAAGTTATATGTTTTAACCATAAGATAAACCATAAGCGGTGGAACCCTATCCAAATAAAAAATTGTGGATCCATATTTCAAACTACCATATCAAACGGGCCACATTATAACTATACACAACCATAAATTATAACAAGTTATAACAATATGTGCCACCATTCCAAAATCAAATGGAGGGAGGAGAGGCCCGCGGGTTTAACCCCAGGACCTCTCCCCAAATAACTTTGTGTCTTACCATTGGAGCACATCCCCACCGTTACTTGGTGATTGGCACGAAAATATTAACAGTTAGCAGCACGAACAATTATAAAAGGAGCCATGATTTTTCAACGACCGCAGAGTTCGGAGACCACATAATAGAGTGTAACTTGCATAGAAAACGATGCATGGTACAGGCACAGCTCCAGAGGAATGAAATCATTAATGGGAAAGGATTCTGATGTGGAAATACGTACACAGGTTGTACTATTTTGTCTTATTTGTAGGTAGATTGTCTCATTTTGCATGCTAGAGGAGGCCTCAGACACATATAGACAAGTTTATATTCATTTTTCTCAGAATTCTGAGAGAGAGGAACACAATGGTATAGTTTGTTTCTGATTTTGACTAACAGAACTCATAAGTGTTCCTGAAACTCATATTTTGTAAGATTTTGAAGACTAATAAGATCGACCTTCCCATTTGAAGTAGCCTAGAGACGTAGCTCGGGAGGGGTGAACTCCCTTATCAGCTGTTGTCTTCATTTTATGGTTTGCATCTCTTTTATTTGCTTATGTGATTGATTTTAAGAATTAAATTTTCATCTTTTAAGCAAGTTTATGAGTAATTGACATATAAATTTCATAGGCAAATTAATGATTAAAAAGATCCTGAATATTTTCAGATTTTCATGTACAATCTAAGAATAATTATTCTTCACAACCACTTTGGATTCCTCCATGATGATGGTGGTTATGTCTCTAACTTCCAAAGTTTCCAACTCTGGTCCAGTTCTAGAATTTAAAATGTCAATAACATCAGTTACTTTGTATGTCATGACACTTAGATTGATCCAGGAGGATCATCTCATATTCTATCAAAATTAAAGTCTTCAAAATGTAAAATAAATCTCATAGGGTGAAAGATCTCATGAATATATTTCTGGCAGCGCTTGTTTCACGCGAAAAAATGGTTTGAAGTTTCGACAATTTTGGTTAACAATGGTCCCAAAAAATGGTTAAATTATGGATTATAAAAATATTGCAGAGGCTATGGGATTTGAAACCAAGACCTCCAAATCTACTAATATATTTAACAAGCCAACCTAGATAACATGCCACACATTAGTCTTAATAATATTTGGTCGCAACATATATTTATGGTCGATGTGTTAATAGTTTTGAAAAAAGTAAAAGGGCATAGGGCTTAAGCCCTCGACCCATGCCAACACTGAAGCCCCATTCGTTATATTTTTTAATCATATGATAAACCATCAGCGGTGAAACCCTATCCAAATCACAAAACATGGATCCATATGTCAAACTACCATATCAAATGGGCCACACTATAACTATGCACAACCATATATTTTAACGTGTTATAACAATATGCGCCACCATTCCAAAATCGCGTGGAGGGAGGAGAGACTAGCGGGTTTGACCTTGGTACCTATCCCCAAATAACTATGCGTCTTACTTGGTGATCAACGCGAAAATATTAAAAGTTGGCAGCACGAACAATTATAAAATTAGACACGATTTTTCAACCACGTGAAGAGTTCGGAGACCATATAAAAAGATGCAAGGTACATGAATAAATCCTGAATGCATGCATCCATTATTGGGAACAGATACCGAGGAAAAAATCCAACGAGTTGTTGGGCATGTATTCTTAAACAAGCATTCTCCGAGAGCCTTGAGTACAAAACCATCATATTAGTAAGATTTTACCCGTACGCAATCCTCGCAGGGGCACCAGATTCACATGCTATATGGTCCCAATCGTGCTCACCTCTATTCAAAATTGCTTCTCGCCTTGGTTGAGACTCGGAGAGTACCCTAATAGACGGAACCGAAGGCTTCACTACCCAATCGCTCTATCGCTCTGAGAAATTCTCCGTTGCCATCTGTAGCTCTTTGTAGCTAAACATCCTGAGGGAATAATCCGAAAACTTTTCACGAGATCTCTGCCATCGCCACCAAAACACTACAAGAACAGCTACACCGATGGTGAACAATGTGCAGATTGCGCTTCCTCCATTGTCGTGCCTCATAGACGATGATTGTGCAATTTCAGAGGCTGCTACCCAGACGAAAAGAGAGCCATCGCCATCGTTGGTTTCGTGCACGGTGAGCAAATCGCCAGACCAAATCTTGCAAGAATAAGCCATGGAACTTGACCTAACGTAAGAAAAAGCAGTGCAGGAGCAGTTTCTGACACAAACCGTCCAACAGCCTTGAGGCGTTTCTTGGTGTTCTTGTTAGCCAAAACCAAGCCGACTAAACTTGAGTTTAGGGCTTAGTCGATATTCAAATTAAATTTTCACTTTTCACGCCGACCACTTTTTCTTTTTCACTTGTCGGGTGAAACTTGTCTATCTCCCGACTAGACAGGGTTATAAATTTTAGTCGATCTTCCACTCGACTAAATTTACTTCGACTTACTTGTCGGTTCTACCGACTGATTTTTACCTCGACCACTTGTCACTTCGACCAAGTCGGCTGACCTCTTCGACCAAGTCGACTGACTTTTTCTCTTCAACCAAGTCAGCTCACCTCAGTCGGCTGACTCAACCAACCACTCAAGTCGGTTCACTTTGGTCAAAATCTACAGAGTAAGTTTCTTAGTCTAAAGACTTAAGAAATTACAAATGTTTTTCCCCTGTGAGTAAGATAAAGTAAAAATGGACACATTAACAAATCCAAAGAACTTATAAAAACATATGCCCAAATATGTAGGAAGACTTGAGTCGACCAATGTGTCGTAAAACCTAGAACTTTCACGCGGTGAGATTTTTATGGGTTCTTTGATCTTTCACTTAACAGCAATTGTAAAAGACATTTACAGAAGTAAATCTGGAAATATGTGCGGCCAAATAATCATGCATTCAACGATAAACTATTTCATATATTTAACTATGCAGAAATAACAAAGTATTACAAACTTGTCGGTCCAGACTTGTCGATCTAAACTTGTCGATCCAGACTTGTCGGTCTAGACTTGTCCTTTTACAGAGCTTCAGCTCTTCGACTGAATCACTTACACAGAAGCTTGAACTTCGACTTCTCTTTTCTCACCCTGAGTTCCTCTATCTCTCTATTGTGTCTCTTGTGTCTGTACACTGATTTACAATTTGCTTCTTCTATTTATAGGCAACCTAAAAATTGCTTCTACATGGGCCGACTGGCTCACCATTAAAGACTGTAATAACTATTTACCTAACAACTTAGCTTCAAAAATAAATTCGACTGGTTTACATTGCCTACTCGTGGACTCTTCCCTCTTGTCAGACTGACAGACAAGATCTTGACTTGTACAGACTCTGACAGAGTCGGCTGAGAGTCAAGTACATATCTGCGAGTAATTACATTTTCCAACACTCCCCCTTAATTATAAGCAGATGGGGATTTTTAAAACAAAAATTTACAAAATGTTTCAGAGCTTAGACATGCTATGTTTATGACAGAGTTCACTGTGCAGAACTTGTCATTCCAAGATAAATATGCAAGTACTGAAAAGTATCATTTGCCAATGGCTTTGTGAAGATGTCGGCAAGTTGGTCTTCAGGCCTGCAAAATTCCAAACAAATTTCCTTGTCGTTCACCAACTCTCTTATAAAATGAAACTTTGTGTCGATGTGCTTGGTTCTCTTGTGAAACACATGATTCTTTGATAATGCTATGGCTGAATTGTTGTCGCAGAAGATTGTTGTCGGTTCTTGATGGTTCTGGGACAAGTCTTTTAAGACTCTCCTCATCCAGACAGCTTGACATGCAGCACTTGTTGCTGCAACATACTCTACTTCAGCTGAAGATAGAGTTACTATGGGTTGTTTCTTTGAAGCCCATGAAACAACACCTGTACCAAAATGAAATGTGTACCCAAATGTGCTCTTCTTGTCATCTATGCTGCGTCCATTGTCACTGTCAGTGTAACCAATGAGTTTAAAATTTTTTGAGGTTGAATACACAATACCAAGGTTTTTTGTGCCACTTACATACCTCAGAATTCTTTTACCTGCTTGCCGATGTGAGTCTTTTGGTAACTCCATGAACCTTGAGATCAGACTTACACCATACATAATGTCTGGTCTTGTTGCTGTCAAATACATAAGGCTGCCAACAAGCCTTTTGAACAGCGTAGGGTCTACAGTGGATCCTTCATCAACTTTGCTTAATTTTAAAACTGTTATCACTGGTGTTGGGGCTGTCTTGCAGTTAGACATGTTAAACCTTTTTAAAACTTCACTTGCATACTTTGTCTGTGATATAAAGATACCACTTTCAAATTGCTGAACTTCAATGCCCAGAAAAAACTTCATAAGCCCCAGATCAGTGATTTCAAATTCACTTTCCATGACTGTTTTAAAATCTGCTATGCCATAATCACCAGTGAATATTAAATCATCTACATACAGGTAGACAATTAACATCTTACCTTGCTCATCGACTTTGGTGTACAAAGTCGGTTCACTTTCACTTCTGTGAAATCCATTTTCAATGAGATAGGAATCAATCCAACTGTACCAAGCTCTAGGAGCTTGCTTCAAACCATAGAGTGCCTTTTTCAGCATGTACACTTTATGCTCTTGACCTGGAACTTCATACCCTTGTGGTTGTTCCACATATACTTCCTCTTCTAGATAGCCATTTAAGAATGCCGACTTGACATCCATTTGGCGAACTTGCCATTTGTTTTGTGCAGCAATGGTCAAAACTATTCTCACTGTATCCATGCGTGCAACAGGTGCAAACGTTTCATTGAAATCGATGCCGGGTTGCTGTGTGAACCCTCTTGCTACCATTCTCGCCTTGTGCTTTTGCACATTCCCATTAACATCTTGCTTTGTCTTATAAATCTATTTGACACTGATTACATCTTTGTCTGTTGGTACATCAACCAGTTCTCATTTCTGATTTTTCTCAATGCATTCTATTTCTTCATCCATGGCTTGTGCCCATACTTCTTCTTCAACAGCTTCTTCAAATGTTAGTGGATCATATATAGTTGCAAATAATGCAAAGAGAGAGAATGAATTAGGTGTACCAGCTTCATATATCTCCCGTAGACTTTTTGTCTTCACCGGTTTTGTCGATGTCGACCTTGACTGAATGCTTGATGGAGTCTGATGTCCTCTTGGTGTACTTGTCAGTGTAACTTGAGCTGCTACTTGTGTCGATGGTCCTTGTGCTAAACCATGTCTTGGTGTCATGGGAGTCGAAGATGCTCCGACTAGTTGACTTACATGTGGTATTTGAACCACTTCCTCTTCCATATCATCATTGTCGACATTCGACACAATCTTGACATTTATGTTGACGGTTCCATCCCATGATTCATTCTTGACAAATTGAACATCTCGACTGATAATCACTTTCCTTGTGACGGGATCATACAGCTTGTATGCTTTTGTGTCTTCTGAATAGCCAACAAAAATACATTTATGTCCCTTCTTGTTTAGCTTTCTTCTTAGCTCATCTGGAACATGAGCATATGCAACACAACCAAAAACTTTTAAATGTGAAACACTATGATTCATACCTATCCATGCTTCTTGGGGAACTTTGTTCTTCACACTCTTTGTCGGACATCGGTTCATAATGTATACGGCAGTTGCGATTGCTTCACCCCAATACTCATTTTGCAAATGCTTGGCTGCCAACATGCTGCATGCCATCTCCATGATGGTTCTGTTCTTTCTTTCAGCAAATACCGTTCTGCTGAGGTGTATACCGTGCTGTGAATTGCTTCTGTATGCCATGGGTCTTGCAAAAATTTAGAAATTCATTTGAAACATATTCACCTCCTCTGTTGGTCCTTAAGATCTTGATGCGATGTCCACTCTGGTTCTCCACGAGTGCCTTAAACTACTGAAAATAACTAAATGCATCATATTTATGTTTCAGAAAATATACCCATGTTTTTCTTGAGTAGTCATCAATAAAGGTTAGAAAATACTTGCAGCCACCAATGGATGATGTCTGCATTGGACCACAAAAGTGCACAATTTCAAGTGGTGTGCGTGCTCTATAGGACTTTCCGACTGGAAATGTCTCTCTGTGTTGCTTGCCAAAAATGCAGCCTTCACAAACCCTCTCTGGTCTATCGATCAATGGTAATCCCTTCACCATATTCTTTGTGTGCAGTAGCTTCAGCCCACCAAAATTCAGAAGTCCAAATTTGAAATGCCACAACCAGGATTCATCCTGAACTTCTGTCTGAAATGCAGCTTGCAAATTAACGCTGCAATTTTCTCTCTTGTCGAGGAGCTCCACTGTTTCTTCACTTTCTGCCTTGAATGCAGCTCTTGAGTTTGTCTTCTCTTTTATGTCGGGAACTATCCTTAATAGAAACAAGCGGTTGCTTGTCATTGGCACTTTTGCTATCAGTTGGTCGCTTGGACACTTGTATTTGATCACACAGTGTTCATCTTCCATGTAGACTCTGTAGCCTTTTTGTAACAATTGTCCAATGCTTAACAAATTATGTTTCAGACCTTCGACATGATAGATATCAGGAATATACTAAATCTCCCCCTATTTGGTTAGAATATCAACAACGCCTTTTCCTAAGAAAGTAACTTGGACATTGTTTCCAAGTGTTATATCAGTTTTAACTGAAATGTCTAGACTGGAAAACAGATTTAAATTACTAGTCATATGGTTGTTGCATCCTGAATCTAAGTACCATATGTTATGTGGACTTTCTTGAACAGCATTGCATTCAAGTGGAGATGTCAATGCCATTAACATTGCACTTGTCGAAGTGTTGGTGTTGGTCGACTGACTTGGGCTTTGCCTTCCTTGGTCATATTGCTTCTTCCTACATTCATATGCATAATGACCAAACTTCTTACAGTAATGACATTGAATTTTTTATTTATCAAACCTCTGGCCACTTGGCTGACTTGGGTTCTGATTATCTCCTCTACCACCGACATTCGCAGGACTTCTGCATCGTCCTCCTCTTAAAGAACTTCTTCCTCTGCCTCTGAAGTTGTTTCTCCCCCTGCCTCTACCACGGCTTATGGATGACTGTGCTGCAAATGCACCTTCCAATGATGTCTGTGTTCTGCTAAGTCTGTGTTCATGATTGATGAGTGAAGCTTGCAACTCATCAATGGTAAATGTCATCATGTCTGTGTGTTCCTCTAAGGTCACAACCAAGTTTTCAAATCTTGGAGGAAGGCTTCTGAGAATTTTTTCAACAACCCTTTGGTCTACTATGGGTTCTCCATGAGATTTCAGTTGGTTTATCAACCCAACAACTCTGGTGAATATTTAATATTTTTAATTGTACTCGTATATATGCTTGTGAATCTATTCACTGGGTAACGCACTTCTCAGAGTAGTTCATAGGTGGAGTTTTCATCTGGAACTGTGTCCAGAGTTGAACACCAATTGCTCATGATTCTGTGTTTCTACAAGTTAGTAATATGCTGAGGAACAAACATTGTCTAGTTATAGCTTTTCCTTCGGGAAGTCTTGCTAATATTCATGTTATATATTTTACTCACATATGAAATATAACAGTCATAAATGACATTATGAATATACAAAGTTTCAAGGAAAACGCTAAAGTACATAGAATAGACTACATAATAAACACATTGAAAGACAAACTGTAGCTGAAAATCTTATTCTAGCCTGCTTTGTTAATAATCCCTAATTTTAAGAGTCACCCTGAAATGAAAGTAATGGTTAAAAAAGGAAAAATGATGCAATCTGTTTATTATTTTGAACCGTCGCAAGACTCGGTATCACTCGGTATCTCTGTAATCTTCAATAAGTATGAAAACGTTTACCTCCCATATAAATAGTATATATTTATATATTCGCACCAGGAAACACGGGGAGTGGCTTTTTCCAATATGAAGCTCTATCATTTGGATCTATCACTGAATCTTTAGAGAGAAATTTCATGCCTGCTCTTTTAGTTTTGAGGAACTTAATCTGAGAGTGAGATATAAGGGATGTCAACATGAGAACATCCAGAATGGTTTGCTGGAGGGTCTCAAGTGACTTAACAATCTAAAACAGGTATCCTCTTGCGGAGATTTTATGCAGTAAAGTGAATTTACAGGGATCGGCCCTCACAAAACTGGCATGGATCAACCAAGAGATCCTCCAAAGTGCCTCCTTGCAGAGATCGGCCAGCACAGGGTCTACGTACGCAAGAAAATGGCCCTCCATTCTTCCAGTAATGCCATTAACCAGAATTGAAGGAAACTCGATTGTCTCTTGTGGAGTAAAACGCGTACCAATGTCACATGTCTCAAAATCAACCACAACGAAGTACTGCAAACCTTGGGGTTGTGGAAAATACACGGGTAACTGGTGCAGTCACAGATGTAGCTTTTAAAAAACCTTCATTTAAAGGTAGAACATACCCATGGGGATTTTGTACACTGTCAGAATCAGGTATGCCACATGAAAACAAATCTTTCCTACTACCCTTCATTGCTGCTACAAGAACAGTCTCAGCTTTTTGATTGATCATCCAACTGTTTGGCATTCTCAAAGCTGTCTACTAGAGCTGCCTCTATAGGAAACACACTCAGAATATGACAAGATCTCACGAACAAGGCTGCTACTGCTGTAGGAATGCGTGTCTGCTCAGATGTGCCTCATTCCAATAAAACAAATGAGATCCTGGAAAGAGAGTTGTTTCCTTGTTGTAGATGGTCAATAAATCTTCCAGGTGTGGCAACAACAATTTCTACTCTAGTTCCGATCTTTGCTCAGCAATTCTTGTTCTTCCAACAACACTAGCAGTCCTGAATACCTCCAATGATCTGCTGAAAACCTCAAGCTCCTTTTTCTATCTGCTGAGCAGGCTCTCAAGTTGTTGCCAGAAGTTGAGTCAAGGTTACACGAACCATGGATACGATCGGAATCAGATGAAGAATCCAATACGGGTGCGGCACTAATCCCTAAATTAGGAATTGGGGATTCGGAACCCTAACCTTAATTAATCTTAATTATCCTACATTTATACTATGTAAACAGCTTTAGATGTGTCAAAACAAGGTGGAAGAATCCGACAATTTTATTCGGAAGAATCGAATTCGGGTGCGGTTAGGCCTAGGGCCGAATCCAGTAACTTAGGCCAGAACTAAAACCAAAGGTCCATCCTTATGCCGAATAGGTGGTTGTGCCAAGCAGTTCTGAATCATGGGAATAAAGAATATTGCAGCATTCCCACTCCCTGTCTCCGCTGATTAAAATTTGCGTATGACTGGATCTTCATAGATCTGGCAGGATAGCTTTCAAGTTTCAACTATTACTTCGATGAAACAGGCCGTAAACGGAATTGCCATTTAATGAAACAGGCTGTAAAGAGAATTTCCAACTATGCAAAAGCCCTCAGATCTCCCACATACACAGGTTCGTTTCTGTCCTCAGAACGGCACCCTTCAATCTCATCAAAAAATTATCCCCAGCTGAAGACTGATCAATATCACAAGTGGACACCCATGCAATATGGGCGAACAGGCTGGCAGTTTGGGATATGTGCTAACCTGCAGCCCAAATTGGCATCTGTTGTGGTATATCCTAGTCACAGCCCAAATTTTCCCTTGTGTCTGCTGGTTCATGGGTTCCTCCTGCATGCAGGTTGGAGTCTATTTGCAGGAATGGTGGTTATTTGCTGGTGTTGACGTGCTTGCAGGCTCATCTTCCCAGGACAGAGTTCTGGTGGGCTGTGAAGGTTAGCTTCTGGGGTTACTCCAAAAGCGTTTTCACCTTTCTAGGAGTGTGCTAGGTCTCCTAACCCCTTAGCAATGCTTCATGGACATATGGATGGCTCATTTTAGGTGGATGCTGGACGTTGGTTAGAGTGCTGGCATGGCACCCTTACTTTGGAGGTCGTTACCCTAATTGGCACGATAACTAACCCATTGGGTGCTCACATTGAGGGCGTTGGTTGCTCGATTAGAAGATCTCAGTTAAACTTCTAGCAATGGAGATCATTAAAAGGATAGAGAGGGTGAATTGAGGCATGGAAGATACGCTCCAGGCACACGTGACCATAATACAAACCCTGTCCGCCCTTGGCAGTGTTTTTGATTCATCTCACCCAAGATCATCTCTTGAACTTGACATAGATACTTCCATTTGTGGATCTTGCTTATAATAATAGTAAGGAAACTACAACGGGTATGACCCCAGTTAATGCTATGATAATTATTTCAGATCCATAAGTAACATGATCAAAATGATTGAAACGACAAAAGAATGGCAAGCTCTATGTGCCAGTCACTCCTCTACCGAGCGCACCACTACAAGGCATTCCTCTGCCGGGCTTCCAAGTCACGTCAAAAACATTAAGCTGTGACCAACACTTCTTAATTGTCATTTTTTTGTATTTTTTCTAAACACTCCTACGTGTGCCAGTTCCCTTTTCATTTGTTGGGAGGCAACTGCCAGGTGCTCTTCTGAGGGCTCTCTTCTGCCGGCCTTCCAAGTCATCTAAAAAACGTTAAGTTAAGAACAATACTTTTTATTTGTCATTTTCCTGTCTTTTTTCCTAACGCACACAAGTTGGATAGGAAGTGGCAATTCATGCAGTGAGCAAAATAGTAATGCATGAGATGCCGACATTGGGTGGGAAACAGCAAGAGTGTAATGCATGAGATGCTGACCTTGGGTGGGAAACAGCAAGGGAGTCCTGACCTTGGGTGGGAAACAACAGTCGAAAATCCTAAGACCAAAAATCCTACATATCATACTTTTTTTTTCAATGTGGTTCATGGCCCGAGAGCTTGTTACATCCACAGATCCAAGCCAAGCGACTTCATCCTGTCGACATTCCTTCAGTGTCTATCCCTGAAAAACCCAGAGAATTGAACCCCTGACCTCAACCATATGCAATCTGGGTTCCAGAAAATCCAATCAGCTAAGCTACCCCTTGGGATTCAGAAATATCATACTTACTATTAACAGTATACATTTTAGAGTGGCACTAACGAATCACTGTTTTCCAAATTTTCACAAAGTACAGAATCAAGTGGACTACCTCCCTGAACATTTTCAGGGCAGATATTGTCAATTTTAATTTGAGCAAAATAAACCAGAACTATCCAAAGAATGGGAAAGGAAAAAGTTTCTTCCATTCTTGCGAAGTAGGTATGGTTTCTGGAACCTGAAATACAAAAAACGAACTAGTAGTATCATAATCTAACCAACATGTTAGCTCGTATCAATCTCGCGATACATCATTTGCTAAAATAAATCCCTATCCCAAAACATGAAGAACCTTACCACCATAACAAATTGAATCTCAAGCTTATTGATATCAGCAACACATCTAATGACCTAGCCAAATCCCACTACAGCATCCAATCCCAGAAATAACACATTATTGGTATACTTGACATCAAATACCTTTTTTGGACTAAACCCAAGGAAAACATTCAATGGAAAACAAATGCATGCATGATTCATACAGAATTTATGTTAGATTTTCTCTGATGACTGGTTGTTTAGGATTTTGTGCATGAGCGCCATTCTTCCGTTTTACATAGTATCCACTCTATATCCCTCGCGGCTTGCTTAAATCCTTGTAAATTGGTAATATTCCTGACTAATGATAAGTCAGGCTAGAGTTTAGTGGTTAAGACAGCGTGTCGCCACAGTAATGGCCCGAGATTCAAACACCCCCTCGAGTCTTGACCTCTGGATTATAAATTGGCTGAGTGTGACTGATTTTATGTGCAGCAATGATTCAGATAAACTTAAAAAAAATTATAATAACAAAACAGAAAAGCATAAATAAATTCGTGTAGATTTAAAAAAATAAAATAATAGAAACGAATTAATCTAAGCATCATTAAAAGAAGATGTACATGGAAAAATACTAAACGTTGCAGATACGACAGAAAAGAAAAGAAAAAACATTTATAAGAATCCAATAAACAGTGTGCCGTTTTTTAATCTAATCCGCTAAGATCAAGAAAAATCGTCATTCCTTAACAGGCTGCCATCAATTGTTGCCTATTCAATCGTACAACGTAGAAACTGTATTTAGCTTTAGCTGACAACATTAATGTTTCAATTCGTTTAAACTTGTTGAAATGGTAGCAAATATACAAATATGCCATGCCAATAATGGCGAAAATTGCATCTCTCAGGGCCAAGCCTATGCCAGCCTAATGTTACAATTTAAAAATCCATTCTTTTCGTGGCAAAAAGGCCGAAACTCAACTCATGACTGCACCAAAGAAAATAAAATAAACCCTTAAAACCCTACTTTTTCAGAGCCTCGTCAGGAACAACCCTAATCAGTTTCTTCTTCTTGGCCTTGGACATCTTCTTCAAGGTCTTAGGGTTCGTAATCTTCTGCAGCTTCATTCCCGACTTCAGTTCGTTTTCCTTCTTCCGCTTCGCAAGTTCTTCTTTCTTCTTTCGTTTCTCGACCTTATTAGCCCTAATCTGCTCCTTCAGCTCGCTAATTCTCTCTTTGTACGCCTTTGATATTTCCTTAGCCTTCGACCTCTCTTCGAAAGTGGTGCGTTTGTGACTCACCTTGAGAGCGGATGCGCGGGTGGCCTTTGCCTGCTTCCATTTGCGGCCTGAGACTTTGCCCGCGATGACGCCATCGTAGGAGGGTTTGCCATAGACGGGCTTGTCTTGGCCTTCAACTGCAATGGCCGATCGCTTGGCCGGCGGCTGCTCGACCTCCATGGCAGTTTCATGGTCGGCTGAGCGTTTTCGCTTGTTACGCTCGCCACCTAGGCCTTCGTCTAAGCTTCTGAAGTCCAACGTGCACGCCATTGATCCTGCAAATACAAAACAAAAATAACCTGACTGTTGACCCTAGACCCCTGAAAAGATCGGGAAGAAACCCTAGATCTTAATTCTACCACCAATATGTAGAGATTTGAGATGGGAAAGCCCGTTGAGAGAAAACCCTAGCAAAAATTAAATTTTATTTTTTATTTAAAAAAAAAATCCAAGGGGGCGGTTCCCTCACACGAAGTCCTCGCTGAAAGTTTGCATCATTCCTAGTCGAAGTCGGCAAGTAAATCGTGGGACAAGTTTGAATTGAGATAGGAGGGGGTGAACGGTGCGAGCCACTAGTGGGGTTTTTTTAGCTCATGTGAGGAAAGTTCAAGGTTAAGTTTTTAGGGGTATATATTTTTTCAACACCTCGTGTGACTTCAGTGGCAATTTTATTTTTTTTAGTGACAATTCTATTTTTTTGGGTAGATTGTTCTTCCACCCAAATAAAGGTTGACCTCAATTCACCTCGGTATTGGGTTCTCCCAATAGGAAAAAAAATAGGAATGGAAATTTGGATGGGAGGACCAAAATCCCCTAATTCACCAAGAAACAACAAAATATGTCATATTCGATTTGATAATTTGTCATAATACTAAATTAAGGAAGATAGTATGTCTCTACATGTCCAGGGTTAGTGCTAAGTTGGAGTTCTTGTCATGATGTGGCATAGGTTTAATATTTCATTGGTTGAGTTATAGTTGAGTGGTAAATCAATTGGAGTTTTCCATCATTAGTCTAGGTTTGATTCATAAAGTTAGGCTGACATTAGCATCTAAAACTAGGAATCCTCATCGTGACATCCCAAGAGTGATAATCCATCAACTACAAATCTCAAAGTTCGATCTTGGTAGATATGAATAGATTCCAACAATGGGATAGGGGGATTTGGGGGAACTAAGTCCTTGACTCCAACCAAAAAATAAAGCGTGTTTATGTAAAAAAAAAATACCTAGGTCTAATATTTCATAAGCATATGGCCATGGGGTAGTGTGGTTCATCAGTGTCTTTTTCAACATGATGTTGAGTATTGGTTCTATGATAATGTAATGTGATAAAACAAGACTAACAATATTTATATGATTAACATTACATTGTTATTGTTGGAATAAACTTTCCATGTAAACAATAGGTATGCAATCATGTAGTCATGTTTTCCCTAATACCTAGACTATGATGTTGACACCCTAGTGCTTAATTTTTGTCATTGTTGGCCTCCTTTATCCACTCATGCGCATCATCCCTGTCTTTAAGTACCTTATGTGCCCTCATGCATGATTTTAGGAGTTGTTGAGATAGTTTAATTTATTTAAGGCGCCTTGTCCCTAGTCTCACCTAGCTACCTGACACTTCTTCCTAGATTCCATGAGTTTGAGTTAAGTTGAACCTCTTTGACCACTACAAGTCCATCATGCGCCTCCCTATCCCTATTTTCACTCCCTGGCGTCTCCCTCATGCGCCAACTACTTTCAGTTAACTGGCTCATGTCATGATTTGCCACTAGTTCTTGTCTGCAGATAAAATATAGTCTAACTAAGCCTGCCACCTATGTGGTTTTCAAATGCCTTTATAGGGTCACGAATTTCTCCTTTGGAGATGTATTATTATTGTACACTTCTCATTGAATAATAGATGATATGGATTTTATCAAATTGAGTTTCTTCTCGTGTTTATTATGTTCAATATTTCTTCACTAGTTTTGTTGCAAATCTCTATTATTTGTCTCAGTAGTATTACATTGTGCTTTAGATACTTCGTTGTAGAATTTCTTGCTTCCATCCAGGCTAAAGAAATTTCACAAGGTATTTAGGGAGCTTAGATTGAGCATGGTTGCTTGCTTTAGTGCGCTAGAAGCACTGGAGTTTCCATATAAGTCCTAGGGCAATTGCCTTGAAGCCATAGGATTTATCCTTTGGAGTCTACCTAGTTGTGAAGCACTCCCAAATGTGCCTATTGTCTTAAGCAACGCTCAATAGATTCAATTAATCCTCATATAGATCTTCAGAGTGTTTATTTTGCAAGTACAATTTCAACAACTTCTATGGATTTGAAATTATCAGTTCCTCTTCTTACTCTATTCTCAAGGTATTCTTAGTGGAAATCAAAGGTGATTGCATCTCTGAAGAGACAATATCTCTATGAAATATCTATTGGAGTCGGTGAAGAGTCTTGTGAAGAGAAAAATGATTGGTTGAATGATTGTGACAGAGCTTTTGGATTGATGTGTCTGGCTATTTCTCCTAGTATGTGCTACCTGATTGATTTTTTGAATTCCCAAAGGATATCTGGATAAATTTGGATAGATTCTTTGGCAAGCACAATGAGGTTCAATCCAGTAATATGAAGAGCGAATTGGGCACCCCCTCGTGTGTTATTCTTCATAATGTATCGACCTCAACTCTCTCTAATGAAGTTGTAAAAGTTGAAGACAATCAAATGGTAGAATCTTCAACTCATTCAATTCGAATTAGTGAAAGTCTCCTTGAATAGACTCCTTCTCCTACTGTTCTAGAAGTTTATGAGAAATCTGATGTCTCATCTTCGCATGTAGTTGCTCCAAAAGAAGACATTTGAACCACCATTGTTGAAGGAGAGGAACTCTCCTTCCAGTTATTCTCATGTGATTCTTCTATTTTGAATTCTAACCAAAATTTGCCAACGATTGCTCTAGAAGTTTAAGAGGAATTTGATTCCTCTCTTTCCAATGTTGTTGTTGGCGTGCAGAATAGTGATCTATTGAATATTATGGAGGTAATATCATATATGGGAATTGATCCATTCAATCTCATTAGGAATTGCTTGCAACAATTCTCATAATTTTATTAAAGATGGAAGACACTGTGAATTTTCCCTCTCAATGGCGCAAATGGGAACCTGTCTCACCTTCTTGAAGCTGATTACAACTCTCTTAATTCGAATTTGATGCTTCAAGACCTTTTAGTTATGTTTGGGACTCATCTCATCACCCTTGGTGTGAAAAATCAAGCACCTCGAGTTTCCTTTAAAATTTTTGTTGTTGAGGATCTTTTATCAGTTACTCTATTCCATGAGTTTACTAATGTGTTGGATAATGATTCATTGGATATTTTGGAAGCTATATCATATTATGGATCCCATACATTCGCTCTTCATGGTCCCATGCCTCCTCTTATTTCCTACATGGTCACATGCTCATTTCCTCACAGTGCAAATAATATTTGAGACACCATGCATTCACTTTGACACGTGCTCCTTACATTTGGAGCTGATTTTATCTCACTTGGTTCAATGTTCAAGTCTACATCATCTCATTTGCTTGGGTTTTCCCCACATGATTTGAATTATCAAGCACATAAAGGTTCATTTGGATCTTCACTCACCTCTATTGGTTCAAAGTTCAAAGTACTCATGACTTTGGCATCATGTTAGCATGTACATTATTGGAGCCGCTCTTGGTTCAAATTGCAAGTTTCAAGATCATCATTGACACACTTGGGAGAAAACATCTCTTCTTCCAGAGAGGAAAGTACCTCATGATATTTGAATTGTCAATCATTGGCTCATTGGCCTTCTTTGGACTGTTATGTTTATGCTTACAATTTGAAGAAAAAAAATTAATTCCATGTCCATATATAGAGGGGAGGTTTTTCCCATGAGGATTTCCTCTTTTACCTTGTTTTATTGGACAAATAATTGGTAAAGGGTGACCAAAGCCTAGTTTCCTAGTCCCTATATCTCCTCACACAAGTTAGGCTTAAGGGCGGGGGGTGTTGGAATAAACTCCCCATCTAGACAATAGGCATGTAGTCATGCAATCATGTTTTCCATAGTACCTAGACTATGATGTTGAAACCCTAATGCTTGATTTTTGTCATTATTGTCCTCCTTTATCCACTCATGTGCCTCGTCCCTATATTTTAGGACCTTATGCACCCTCATGCGTGATTTTAGGAGTTGTTGAGTTAGTTTCCTTGATTTAAAGCGCCTTGTCCCCGGTCTCACCTAGTTAACTGGCTCTTCTTCCCAGATTCCATGGGTTTGAGTTAAGTTGAGCCTCTTTGGCCACTAAAAGTCCATCATGTGGCTCCATAACCTTATTTTCACTCGCTAATGTCTCCCTCATGTGCCAACCACTTTTAGTTAATTGGCTCATGTCATGATTTACCACTAGTTCTTGTCTGCAAATGGAATCTAGTCTAACTAAGCTTGCCACATGTGTGGTTTTCAAATGCCTTTATAGGCTCACGAATTTCTCCTTTAGAGATGTATTATTATTCTACACTTCTCAATGAATAATAGATATTATGGATTTTATCCAATCAAGTTTCTTCTCATGTTTATTTTGTTCAATATTTCTTCACTCATTTTGTTGCAAATATCTATTGTTGATCTCAGAAGGATTACATTGTGCTTTAGATCCTTAGCTGTAGAATTTATTGCTGCCATTATGGCTATAGAAATTTCATAGTTATTAATGAGGTCATTGTGTTATCTTGCAATATCTTATAATTAGTTGAACAAAGGCAATTTGTCGAAGACAATCGACATCATCTAAACAAAGGAATGAAGCTAGTGCACATTTTGGGATATTTTCAAAGTGAGAGATGCTCAAGGAAAGGGATGAAGCGAGATGCAATTCTTGGGTGAATTTAATAGAATAGCTACCATTGAGGCTCTATGATTATGCAATGTGATAAAATATAGTTGTTGAGCATAATGTTATTAAAATAGAGTTGACTTTAATAAGGTCATGAAGTTATCCTGTAATATTTCATGGTCCGTTGAGCTTAGGTGGTTTGTTATAGGCAAATGGAAGTAGTATATGAAAAATTCAAGGTCAAATGTGAGTCATGAATGAATTTTATGAAATAGATACCACTCGAGGATTCTATGATATGTAATGTGATAAACCATGGTTATCGATAATTATATGGTTACAATAAAGTTGATGTCAATGAGGTTATTATGCTATCTTGTAATATATTTTGGTTACTTGAGCCTGGGTGACATCTCCTAAGCAAATGGGAGTTTCCTAGGAAAAGGGATGATACTAGGTGCATTTAAATCAAAGGCAAGTCCACTTCCTTAACAAAGCGGGAGGAGAAAGGTATTATTGCACAAGAAAATCCCAACATGGGGCATTAGCAACAAAAGATATATAAATAATAACAATGAAGGAGTAACTTGTCTAGGCAAAGAAGAGTTACTTAGGAGAATGGCAAGGCCATTTGCAACTCCTAGGTAAATTTGATAGAACATATACTCTTCACCCATAATATATAATTCAAAGGTAAGCCCACTTATGTATATAGGTAGGGGGAAGAGAGCACTAATGTGGAATGAACTCCTAAACATGGAATGTGCCTATGTAGTTGTGAGATTTGCAATTCTTATGGACAGCACACGAAAAACAACCACAAGTTGAGACTAACCTCTAAAAAACACAAAAGAAGTAATGGAGGGAATTGTACTTCTAGCAATGAAGAATACTTTTTTTACAAAATCTACATATTTAGAAAATTAAAGTACACGAACATGAAGCAAGATATTAAAATCCTTCATTTTATTTTGAAGAGTTATGTAAAGCTCTTATTTTTGCTTTAAGATGTGTAAATGGCAAGGAAACAATATTATTACATCCACAACTATCTCACTTTCCTAGAGTTCTCGCCGAACCAATACTTCGAATGGAAGGGGCATAACACAAAGATTATGAAACCATTCAAGCTGTTCTACAAATATGGCATTATGAGCTTACTGCATGTCCCTTGTTTTTTAAATTCTTTGGTAGTCAGGAAGCGTGTAATACTATTATTATAATGGACTCATTTGAGATAGATTTGGATGGATAGAAATATTATCATCAATGTCGAGACCATACATGCCATTGTGAAGTTGTTCAATGATGGACAAGATTTTGTCGATGCATTCATGGTTCAACCCATATTGCAAAAAGATGGAGCCATTGTTCAAAAGGATGGAATTGTCCTTGACGAGAAAAATGGATCTATGCCTAAAATATGGCATAAATCCCAAGAACCGAGGCATTGATATTGCTTCCATCAACCATTTTCATGTGAGCATGGCAACATAGTTGTTGTCTTCAAAGGTGTTGCATATTGATATGTAGGATGAGTGCTTGAAACAATGTGTCCATGTGGTTGATGTGTGGATGAATGGTGTGAATATAAACTAGGTAAGATATCTCACCAATCAGGTATTGTAGAATGCGTAGACACATAAGATAAGAACCAATATTTTTGGTTCGGGACCTTCCTACTACTCTTTGAATTTTTGTAGTTGGAAGAGTTGTTAAGTGTTCCACTGCCATAGTGGGACCCACAAGTCACTTTTGTTGTAGCCAAGTATAAATCCCTTGCTTGTTCCTCAAACAAGGCTACTCAGGTTGGCACTGATACAATATTTGAGAAGTATTACCAACTAACATGTGGAGTTATTGCACAAACCACCAGGATCCATGTGGGGGTCATTAATGCATATGGACAACAATATCAATTTGAGGAGGCCCAACATTAATGTCCAATGAGACTACAACAACCATATACTAGTGTGAATTTGCAAGAAGAGGTAGAGACGTTGGAATTCATGTTGACTCTAGGGCTTGTGAAACAAGCCATCAAGAGTTAGGCTCAACTAATAAAAGGGAAACATAGCAAATGGACATCCCTATTAAGAGTGGAGAGGGAAAGAAGCGTTAGAAAGAAACCCTAGCTTGGCACAAGGGATGGTACCTCGTGAGAATCCATTGAGTCAACTAACTCACAAGCACAAAGGAAAAGGGTTCACTTCTTATACACATAAGAGCTTAGGACCTAAACATGGGGCTAGATCTACCACCCCCTCATCCCACTATAGGTGCATCCAGTAGCTAATCAACATGTATCCTTTCAACATACCAATAGGCGAGAGGTACTGACACTATGAATCAAAAGTAGGTGGTGATTTTATGACAAAGTGGTTTACTCAAGTCCTCAATGCTGTGATTTCACTAAGCACTCTACTCCTAAACATCTAAAGAACGTATACCCTCCCCACAATAGATTGCAACTACCTCTAGGGAAACCCTACAATCAAGAACGTTGATCACACTAGCTAAACCTATTTTGGAAACCATAGTACTCATGCCATTTCCTATGCCATTAGAAGAGTCAAATTCATAAGGATTTGGAATAATTATGCAAGAGACTAGAGAATAAATGTTGCTTTCGAGTGACACACAATTCATTGACATGTCATAAGAGGATCCCCTAATAGACACCAATTATGGAGTAAGAAATAATGAGACTCCATGAAAGATTCCACTACCATGACTAAAATGAAAAGATAGGACCATGCACTTGATAGGATATATGACCAACTATCCAAAAGTCATGGTTTGATCTCCTACCTTTGCTATAGGTATTTTAGGCAATAATGGCTTGCTCAAACTGAATGTTTTGTCTATGTGCTTAACACTTGTGTTGCTCCAAGTATAATTGATATGAGTCATCTGTCATTCCAAAGACTTGGCCTTGGTAACATTGTCCACCTTTTTTATTGACTTCAAATGGCTTCAACTACATAAACCATCGTTTTCTCCAAAGTGAGAAGTCTCGTCTCTGTCTCTATGAACTTTCTTGCCTGACTCCTATCATAGTATTCACAAGGTAAGCTATAGGAGATTTCTTCACCCTTTGAGTTTAGGATCAACCTTATTCTCAACATAGTCACTTTTCAAAGTGATTATTGCTTCAAGTTCTTACAATGTACTTGTAATGTCCCTTTCCAAATGATCACTCTAGGTAGGCGAATTACAAGCCTATTTGATTCTTGTAGGATATAGTCGACAAGGAAGGGGAATTAATAATTATTTAATGTAAATGGGCAAAAAACAACATTAAAAAGGTGTTATTGAGTAATTAAATAAAAATGGGCGTCATAAGGTGACATTGAGTAATTAAATAAAAAGGGGCATCATAAGGTGACATTGACTTTATAAAGTCATTTAATTAAATATTTGAGCAAGCAAATGGTAAAAGTGGTGAAAAGGGTAAAAGTGGCCCAAAAGGGTAAAAAGAGCTTAAAAGGGAAAATCAACCCATTCTCTCATTCATTCATGACATTTCATTTTCAAAAAAGGGATTTGGAGAGCTCTTGTGGCTTTTGGCTTTTGGGACGAAAACCCTAAGATAACATTGGTTTTAATCGTGAGACTATCTACCTTAGTTGATTATGAGAGGGGAGATCACTTAGATTTTGCCATTGTGCTTTAGTGTCATGGAAGGAAAACAAGGTTTCTTGTATATTTGAGGATTTTTATTGATTTTTAGTCATTCTTGAGGAGTGCACTTGTTAGGGGGACATTGGGCATTTCACATTCTCATTCTTCATATCCACTTTCAGCAAAGGGGAAAAGGGGGGTGATTTACTCCAAACTTGAAGGGCTTTACTATCAGTATGAAGGAACTACACTGGGATGAAGTAGTGGTGGTTTTGTGAAGGGACACACACCACTTGCAGGGTGACTTGTAAAAAGAAGAAGGAATATCAACTTTTAGAAGAAGGACACACTTGTTTAAGAGGTTGGTTGCTACTATTCACTCATGTTATTAGCTAGAAGGAGATTGTACAGTGTTGTGGAGTGCATTCACTAACATTTACTAGTTGTCCCAGTCACATAACAGCCAAATAGTGGCCCTGAAGAAGGTGTTATATGATCACAAAGGGGTGATGTAAGCTACAAGAAGCTTACAGGTTGGGAAGATAATAAATTTTGGCCTTCATTTTACTTAGGAAACTATTGTTACAGTCATGTATTTTCAATGTTGTTTGAATGAGTAATACATATCACATTTCCATTTGAAACAATGCCAAAATGCATTCCATTTTTTCTCAGTGTTGATTGTGGAAAATCATATCTCTGAAATATGAAATTTGCAATTTAAGAATAAAATGTATATCAATAGTTGATCAAAAGCAAAAAAACAACCAATGTTGTGTTGAGACTTTTTAGTGGTGTAGAAAGGGGATGTTACCAAACTGTTTTACAAAATATTGAACCCATAAATACACTAAATTACATCAGCAATCAACATTGACACATATCAATAGTTAAAGAGATGGTATAGTGGTATGCAATGCAACTATTTGTCAAAAGTCTTGAACCAAACTAAGCAGTAAATACATCAACAAACTAGCAAGGGGTTGTTACAATGATATAAGAGCTGGTTATTCTACCAATATGTGAGTGCATGCTTCTTTTATGAATCCGTAGGACAAAATATATATCACCTACAGGAGAAGAGGAGAGAGAGGGTTTGAAAACATATGCCTACTAGAATCAGATGAAGAGAATCAAACTTAATCAGAAGAAGAGGAAGACATGGGGGATAGGAATGAAACAAACATGAATGAGGCACTAGAGGGCAGTAGTATGAGCATATTAAATTATTTTTCCAAGGGGAAACAATAGTTGTTCCATCTCATGACTCAACTTATCACAAGCACTCAAGCAAATAAGAACCATGGGGGCAACAATAGCTCATTTGGAACTAATGCGTGTAATGGGAATCATGCAAAAGGGAGTAACACACATATCTCCATATAGAACAACACTCAGTTAACCAGTAAAGTGACTCCTAGACCTCTCTTACCCCAGTTTGTGGAGGAGCAACTAGATGGCAATCTGGGGCAGCTAATACAAAATGATAGTTTTAATAATTATTTGAGGGAACATCATACTCCCAGTGTGGATTTCATGTAGGGATGTCATTACAGGAATTATCTTCCATCAAGCACAAGAATACACTGATAGACTTCACCAAGGGCCAACATAATTTTGATCTTCAATGGAAGGTTGGGAAGTTGTCCATCCCTTCCTTTGATAGATCTAATAAATGCACAACTAGAGCCTGGGTTTAGAAGTTGGACACATATTTCCAACTCAAGCCATGAAGGAGACAAAATTGATCAAATATGATACCGTGCATTTGGAGGGAAAGGGTCATGAGTGGTGGTACCATGGGCTAGTCACGTTTGGGCATTCTAACATTACCTAATACCTAGACTTCACATAGAGATTGATTGACAGATTTGATAAGAAGGACCTAGAGTTTCATTATAGGGAGTTGACAGCTCAAGAAGACAAGTACAACAAATGCCTACACTTCAGATTTCAAGAGGATTACAAACATGGTGACGAATGTATCAGAGCATCGGTTGGTTATGTTGTTCATTGAGGGGTTAGCCGATCCATTGTGTGGTTGGGTTAAGGCCTTCAAACCTCAGACTTTACAGGATGACATGATTAGAGAATAGGACACAAAGGACGCAATACCCAAGAATAAACCTTAGTCCAAACCTTTCATTCCTCATAAAAACAAAGATAAGAATCCCTTCCAGAAGGAGTGGATTGAGAAAAACAAGTTGGATGGTGAGACCTAAAATGAACTGAGAAGGAAGAAGCTATGTTTAAGCTACAAATATCCTTGGGATCCAAGACACATGTGCATGGGTAAAGGAAAGGTGCATTACATAAAGGTACTTTTAGATAGTGATGAAGAAGAGGAGGAAATACAGGCTCTGGTTGGGGAACATAGCAGTGAGTATGTTGAGAAACCAAGTACAAAGACTTAGGATGGAACTATTGTCAATTTGTTAGGTGCTCCTAGATTTTTCACCTTCAAGGCCAAGGGAGTAGGACATCGAGTCATGATCATGATTGATGGTGGGGACACCCACAACTTTATAGATTTGGCATTGGTGGCAAGGAGAGACATTCCTACAGAGGGATTTGAGGGGTTTAGTGTTGTGGTAGCTGGTGGGCGCATTATGCAATGCATGCAGAGGGTTTTGTGGTTGACTGTGATGATGTGTAACTACAACATGATATATTATTTCTATGTGGTCCCTCCCACTGGCAGAGACTAATGTAGTTTTGGGTGTTCAGTGGCTCAACACTCCAGGGACTATTAGAATTAATGTGACATTGATCTTCAGGAAATGAGTGCAATTAGATTGAATTATTATGCAGTGTAAAGGAATGAATGATACCCACTGAATAGAACAAATCTCATAGGAAATAGAAAAGTATTGCTCAGTATAATTACAATATAAACTTCAGTAATCCCAACAGTACACAACAATGTTACATAAAGGAGAATTCAAATCATTTGGATAGGATTCGAATCACCAGCTCAATCTGACTGCATGGCTAAATAGAAGTGTCTAAATCACTATCGGAATTCACTAGGCTAACTCCAGATGTCTAATTCACTAACACAATCAGTTTCAATCAATCAAACCAGTCTAACTAATGTGGTAGGTGAGAAGTAGGTGAGAATAGGTGCCTTCCCACATGCAGCCATGTAAAACTAGTGCTAATTGAACTGGAGCATGTCTAATTGAATGTAACTGAAGCATAACTTAGCTTTACTAGTCACCAACTACCAACAATTGAAGGAGGTTGGTGTCGGCACTCCCGGTGGCTCCTTAATTGTAGGGATTGGTCTAATAGGCACATAAAATGATGCATGAAGGTGCAATTAATTGTAGTTAACCTCTATATGTGTTCCCCACACTCAAGTGACTAGTATAGATGGCCCCATTAGCCCAAGTGGACCCAATGGTACTAGTGGACCCAATAATAACTAAATGACTCCTAAGTTAGGAAAATATAATCTAATAGATCAATTTGGACAAGGGAGGATTATAGTCCTAACACCCCCCCTGAATCCTAACTTGGACAATTGTGGGCCCTAGAAACAAGGCCAAAAGTCACCCATATACAATCTAAAAGAATTAAAAATGTTGCTTAATAAACTGAGAAAATTGGGGAAAACCTCATGGGACCCCCCCCCCTCAAAATAAGTAGGAACAGGAACAATGAGTCAAGCATTTACACCTAAAAGAGATCTGAGAAAGGCAAACCTATTTTATGTGAAGGACTTGGTGAATATGTTTGCCATCTGATCCTTTGTAGGAGAGTAATGCAGTGTGATAGTTTTTTCATGCACTAGTTCCCGAATATAGTGCATGTGAACCTCAATGTGCTTTGTTCTTTGCTTCTGAACTGAATCACTGGAAATTTTTATGGTGCTTTGGTTGTCACAATAGATTTCCACTAAAGGTGAAGTGCGAATCTCAAATTCTGTCAAGATTCCATGTAGCCAAACTGCCTGAATAATTGCATTCACAGCTCCTCGATACTCTGCCTCTACTGAAGAGAGTGCAAGTGTTTCTTTCTTCTTGTTGGACCAACAAATTGGCCCAGATCCAATCATAAACACAAATCCTAAAGTGGATTTCCTATCATTCCCATCTCCTGCCTAGTCTGAATCTATGAAGCCTATGAGATCAAGTTGTGCACCAGCTACATAATGAATCCCATAATCTTTAGTACCCTGCACATAGTGCAAGATCCTCTTTGATGCCTTCCAATGCAACTCATGTAACTCCTGCATGTGCATGGAAACAACACTCACATCATAGGATATTTCTAGTCTCAAATGTGTGCATTATAGAAGGCTCCCAATGAGATGTCTGTAAAGAGTGTTGTCTACCAAAGGTGTAGATCCACCTTCCTCTAGCCTGATTCCAAATAGAAAGGGACAAGGGGTTGCCTTGCAGTCTTCCATGTGAAATATCTTGAGCATGTCTAATGAGTATCTGGATTGTGAGATCATGATTCCTGAAGTATTTTGACTTAGTTCGATACCAATGAACTGTCTTAACAGTCCTAGATCAGTCATAGCGAATACTTTGTTCAGGGTTGACTTGATGCTTCTCAATCCAGTAGTAGAGTTTCTAGTAATGAGTAAGCCATCCACATACAACACATACAATAGCAAGAATCCCTCTTTCTTCTACATGTAAACATTGCAATCTAATTTGCATCTTTCAAATTTATGTGACATGAGGAAGGCATCAGTCTTGGAGTACCATTCCCTTGGGGCTTGTTTGAGTCCATAGAGTGATTTCCTTAGTCTGCAAATTAAGGAAGGATCCTTCATGTACCCCTAAGGTTGTTTCATGTATATCTCTTCCTTTATGTCACCATGGAGGAAGACACTTTTCATATCCATGTGATGTACCTCCCATCTCTTGGAAGTTGCAACTGCCAAGACAAGTCTGATGGAATCCATTCTAGCTACTGGAGTGAATGTCTCATTACAAGCAAATCCTTGAACCCGAGAGTATCCTTTGGACACCAACCGAGCCTTGTACTTGGTTGTGGTTCCATTAGAAGCTATCTTGGTCTTGTAGACCCATTTTCACTGAATAAGTTTCTTTCCTAGAGGTAAGGAGACAAGTTCCCAAATTTTATTATCATGTGGCGAATCAAATTCCTCATCCATAACTGCCTGCCATCTAGGATCATGACAAGCTTCCTTGAATGCTTGAGGATTTGTCCCCAACATCATGAAGCACCTCTTAGGAAGGAGTGGATATGTGTAGGACAGTGCAACATTCTCTTTTTGATACTAGGACCTCGTTCTTCTCTTATCATCTGGATCCCCAACACCATCCCCAACTACTTCAATGAGTTGCTGAGCCCATTTAGGATGCTGAGATGAAGTGGATGTTGGATCTAGATCTAGATCTCTTTGAGGTGTAAACTAAATATCTGAATCATGTTGGTCTTCTTCTTCTTTTGAATCATAATCATAATCTAAAATGTTAGACAATAAATCTGTATCTGCAATAGGAATTAAAGGAGTTTTGATACCTTTATCTTCTTCGAATAGAAGTTGTGGTTGTATTGGATCTGAGTATGTCATGAAATTGGAGAAAGCATATGCCTTGTAGGAATGATCTTCAATTCCTTTCGCTATAGTATTCCTAGTTGAGATTTATGTGATCTCTACTGAGTTAGGGACAAATACCACTTGCTTTGGTGAGCCAATGCGAGTCATCTGATAAACAGACAACAAATTTGTTGTAAGAGAGGGCACATAGAGAACATTCTTGAACTCACCATGTTGGATTTTAATGGAACCTCTTCATGCTACCGGGATCTAATAGTCATCTCCTATATGAATAATAGGCCCTCCTGTGAGGTTGAGAGTGGTGAAGGAATCCTTAGAGGAAACCATGTGGTTGGACGCTCCACAATCAATCAAGTAAGCTGTCGTTTGAGAGAGGTTAGCTTTCAAGGCATTGCACCTCTCATGATATTATGTCGATTGTCCATCATCAAGCTTCTTTACTCTTTTTGGAAGATCAATATGGTTCTACTTGAGGAGAGCGTACAACTGGTCAATCTGCTTCTTTATGCACTGGCTTTTAGGATGTAATCCCCTCATACGATAGGGACACTTTGTTTTTTATAACTTCTTCTTTCTCTTGGAGCCCGAAGCTCCTTCGGAAGACCTATGAATCTCTTTTGCTTTCGAATCAGAAACTTTAGGATCCTTCCCTTTATGCTTCCCTTTAACATGTGCATTGGTAGAATCTGACATCAAAAGAGGTTGGTTCTTGGAAGTTTGGAGGAGTCCCATTTGGACCAACTTTTCTTGCTCCTATATTAAGGACTCGACAAAGCTGTAAAGTGAAGGCATCTTCCAATTGGGGATTGAATCTCTTCCAAAATGGAAGGTAGAGACAAATACATAATACTCATAACCAAGTTTGATGAGTATGGAGAGCACAAGCTACTCATCCTTTCTCTCTATTCCACATTGCTTACATTGCAGTGCAAGAGGCTTGAATTTGGTAAAGAATTGTTGGATAGTCTCGAAACTGTTGGGTTGCAAGGCTATCAACTCATTCTCCAAGATGTGTACCCAAATATTATATTGCTTTACAAACAATAATTCAAGCTTCTTTGGGAATCCTCAATCCCTCAAGATGGAAGAGGAGGTCTCTGGAGATGTGAGCACATAGGAAGCCAAAAGCTTCATCCAACCGGTTTAGAAACTTGTTTTCCTCAGCCGGATGATAGGGTTCAGTCTCTCTTCCCAATGTCATCCTGAATAAGCCCAGCTTACGTAAGGAGACCTTCGTATCTGCCCTCCAATCAACATAGTTGAATGGTGTTAGGATATGGGGTGTGAAAGATTGAGAATCCATTAATTCTCCTTATGAACAAACAATATCTTCAATCAACCTACGTAGCACCTGTAAGAAATCATTGCAAAAACAAAACCAATTCACACTATGTCATAATCAAACCTTCCATCTCGACATGTACACTTTCTCAGGGTCTGTCATGCCCATAGATACTTCTCTGAACAAATCTAGAGTTAGCAATGCACACTTTGCGAGACTTATGTGGAAACCCAACTGCTTCTGGTGTACAATGGAGACCAGACAGACATGCAACTTGCATGAGGAGGTTCTAATACCATATTATAATTAATGTGCCATTGATCTTTAGGAAATGAGTGCAATTAGATTGAATTATTATGTAGTGTAAAGGAATCAATAATACCCACTGAAAAAAAAAACAAATCTCACATGAAACAGACAAGTATTACTTAGTATAATTACAGTTAAAACCTCATTAATCCTAGCAGTATACAACAATGTTACATAAAGGATAATTTGAATCATGTGGATAGGATTCAAATCACCACCTCAATATGACTGCATGGCTAACTAGAAGTGTCTAAATCACTGTCAGAGTTCACTAGGCTAACTCCAAATGTCTAATTCAGTCTCTCAATAAGTTACAATCAATCAAACCGGTCTAACTTATGTGGTAGGTGAGAAGTAGGTGAGAATAGGTGCCTTCCCATATGCAACCACACAAAATTGATGCTAATTGAGATGGAGGATATCTAATTGAATGTAACTAAAGCATAACTTAGCTTGAATAGTCACCAACTACCAACAACTGAAGGAGGTTGGTGCCGACGCTCCCAGTTGCTCCTAAATTGTAGGGATTGGTCTAGGAGGCACATAAAATGATGCATGAAGGTGCAGTCAGTTGCAGTTAACCTCTATCTGTGTTCCCCACACTCTAGTGACTGGTATAGGTGGCCTCATTAGCCCAAGTGGACCCAATGGTACTAGTGGACCCAATCATAACTAAATGACTCCTAAGTTAGGAAAATATAATATAATATACCAATTTGGACAAGGGAGGATTATAATCCTAACAAGGACAATTTTGCAGAACTATCAAACAATGGAGATTGGATTCAATACGATAGAGGGTAAGAGGGTAATGATGAGGGGCATGTCTAATGGGGCTCCAAGGATTGTTTTATCCAAACAAATGGAAGCCTTATTTACACATGGGAATATAACATATGTAGTGGAGTGTTTAATTACGACTAAAAAATCCTCATATAACAACCAACCGTATCATGTAGAAATTCGATCATTGTTGAGCAAACATGATAGGGTTTTTTGAGAGATCACTCCAGGGATACCTCCTAATAGGGGATTTGAGCACACCATTGAGTTATAAATAGGTTCCAATCATGTGATCACTACTCCACACAAGCACCTAAAGAAGTACAACGATGAGATAGAGAAGGAAATAAAGGAGTTATTAGTGATGGGACATATTAGACCTCATTCTAGTCCATTTGCTTCTTTTGTTGTCTTGGTTAATATAATGTGTATTGATTATTGGGCCCTAAATAATAAAATGATAAAAAAACAGGTATCACATTCCAATGATCGATGAGTTGTTGGATGAGTTGCATGGATCAATGCACTTTTCAAAGATTGATCTTCGATCAAGGTATAATCATATCAAAGTTAGAGAGAAAGATATTCACTTGTTTTCAGGTGTCATTACAGACACTATGATTTTTTGGTCACGCCATTTGGGTTGACCAACAAACCTACCACTTTATAGTCTTACATGAATCACATCTTCAATAAGTAGTTGAGGAAGTTTATATTGATATTCTTCAATGACCTCCGCATATACAACATGACATGGGAAGAACAATTGAGGCACTTGGATGAGGTATTGGGAATCATTGAGGTATATTAATTGTATGTTAAGGCTTCAAAGTGTGAATTTGGCATGACATATATCCTGTATTTGGGCCATGCGATCAATGTGTAGGGTGTACAAGTACACCAGGAGAATATCCAAACCATATTGGATTGACCGCCACCTAGGAACCTTACAGAGTTTCATGGATTTTATGGGATGTGTAGTTATTACATGTGTTTTTTAAAAGGTTCTCACAATTAAGTGAATTCTTGATGGATATCACAAAAAGGGGCATTCAGGTGGACATAAAAAGATTAGCAAGTATTTGAGAGGCTCAAGGAGGTGATGAGCACTTGTCCAGTTTTGGAACTTCCTTCTTTCACTCGACCTTTTGTACATGAGTGTGATTCTTTAGGTGAGGGTATATGAGTTATTTTAATGCAGAACAAACATCCAATACCATTTGAGAGCTGGAAGCTCAGGGATACAAAGAGGCTCTACTCCATATATGACAAGTATATTCTCACCATCATGCATGCTTTGGTAAAGTTCAGATAGTACTTGGTAGGTGGCATATTTGTGGTGAGGACTGACCATAATAGCCTATGGTACTTCTTGGAACAGAAGGAATTGAATGAGAGGCAAAAAAAATGGTTAAGCAAGGTACAAGCTTATGATTTTGACTTTGAGCATGTGAAAGGTAAGAAAAACATTATTGTTGATGTCCTCTCCAAGAAACCAACAACATGTTCGCTTATGGAGGTTTCAACTAATTGGAAGGCTCACCTGTTGGTGGAATATTCCAAGAACAAGTTTGCTTATGATTTCATGGATGATCACATTCAAGATGACATGTACAAGATGGTGTACAACATTAACTTTTACAAAGACAAGATACACTTAATGTCGATGTCCAGGCTTAAGGAGAATATCGTGAGGGCCACGCATGATACACCATTAGTAGGGAATCCTGGATATTTCAAAACTTACAGGTAGATTAGAGAGAGTTTCTCATGGAAGGGCCTAAAAAATGATGTATTGTGGCATGTGCGGGAGTGTATGACTTGTCAGGATAAAAGTCAATGCATACTCACCTAGTGGGGTCGCTGCAGCTGCTACCTATCCTAGAGAAGATGTGGGGAATTGTGTCGATGGACTTCATCATGGTTCTACCACAAGTGCAAGGCAAAGATTGCATATATGTAGTAGTTGATCGGTTGACCAAGTTCACACACTTCCGTTTCCTCGAAGTATTTGGCATCATAGGTGGCAGAGTTATTTTTCAGCAAGGTGTTCAGACTCAATGGATCATCGAAGTTCATTTTTAGTGACAAAGGACAACAAATTTCTCAATGCATTTTGGCCAAAGTTGTTTATATTGGAAGGTACATGTTTGACTCCCAACACTAGTTATCACCCCCATATGGATGATAAAGATAGAGATTATGAACAAATGGGTTGAGGGGTATCTTCGCAATTGTGTCATGACAGTAGAGAGCATGGGTTAAGTGATTGCACAAGGGAGAACATTGCTACAATACCACTTGCCATATGTCCATTAGTATGACCCCATTCCGAGCATTGTATGGATACAATGCTCCATTATTTGTAGACATGGTGTTTGGGGGTAGCAAGGATCCTAAAGAAAAATACTGGATACAAAAGATCCAAGAAATTTTTAGGGTCCTTAAGGATAATTCCTAGGCATCCCAAAACCAACAGAAGATGTATGCAGACATGCACATCGTTGAATGCAGTTTTGAGGTAGGAGACTTGGTTTTTTTGAGGTTGCAAACATACATGCAGTCTTCATTAAAGAAAATTGGTGTAGAGAAGTTGAAGCCACATTTTTATGGGCCCTATAAGGTGATTTAGAGAGTTGGATAAGTAGCTTATGAGCTCAACATACCAGAGGAGAGAAAGATTCACAATGTTTTTCATGTGTCATGCCTTAAGAAGGAAGTTGGACAACATGCCACTTATTCAACAGAGTTACCCCCACTAGATGAGGAGGGACAACTGGAGCTGAACCCAGAGGTGAATTTAGGTGTCAGGGAGATGCGCTTGTTGAGCAGAGTCATCAAGGAGTATCTTATCGGGTGGAGAGACTTTCCCGTGGAGGATGCAAGTTTTGAGGGAGAACTGATTTTGTAACATCCTAGTTTGCAGTTGCTTAAGGACAGGCAATCTCAGGAAGGGAGGATTGTAATGTCTCTTTTTGAATGATCACTCTAAGTAGGAAAATTATTATCCTATTTAATTCCCATAGGCTACAGTCCACGAGGAAATGGAATTAATAATTATTTAATGTCAACTCGAGAAAATAAATAAAAATAAAAAAAGAAGGTGGCATTGAGTAATTAAATAAAAAAGGGTGTCATAAGGTGACATTGACTTTATAAAGTCACTTAATTAAATATTTGAACAAGAAAATAGGAGAAGTGGCGCAAAAGGGTAAAAATATCTTAAAAGAAGGAATCAACCCCTTCTCTCATTCATTCATGACTTTCATTTTAAGAAAAGGGATTTGAAGAGCTATTGTGGCTTCCGACTCTTATAACAAAAAAGCTAAGAGAACACTGGTTTCAGTAGTGAGACTATCCACCCTAGTTGATTATGAGAGGGAATATCACTCATATATTTCCATTGTGCTTTAGTGTCATGAAAGAAAAATGAGGTTTCTTGCATATGTGAGTAATTTTACTTATTTCCAGTCATTCTTAAGGAGGGTGGACTTGCTAGGAGAATATTGGGCATTTCACCTTCTCATTCTTCATATCCAATTTCAGTAGAGGATGAAAGGGGGTGATTTACTCCAAAATTATTGAGTTTACTGTCGATATGAAGGTGTTGCACTATGATGAAGTCATGTGGGTTTTATGAAGAGAGGCACACCCACTTGGAGGGCGACTTGTGAAAATAAGAAGGAATCACTACTTTCATAAGAAGATCACACTTGTTTAAGAGGTTAGTTACTACTATTCACTGTTGTTGTAATTAGCTATAAGGGAACTATATAATGCTACAAAGTGCATTCACTAACATTTACTAGATGTCCTAGTCATAGACCAACCAAGTTGTGGCCTAAAGAAGGTGTTCTTTGCTCACAAAGGGGTAATGTAAGCTATAAGAAGCTTATAAGTCACGAATCTAATAAATTCATGTCTTCATTTTACTTAGGACACTATTGTTACAATCATGTGTTTTCACTATCTTTTGAATGTTGTAATATATCTTGCATTTCCATCCAAATCAATGAAAAAATGCATTCCAGTTCTTCTCAGATTGTGGAAAGTCATATATCTGAAATCTAAAACAGACAAGTTAAGAGTAAAATTGTGCGTCAACATTTAATAAATAAAAAAAACCAATGTTGTGTTGGGAATTTTCAGTAGTGTAAAAATGGGATGTTATTAAACAATTTGACAAAATATTGAACCCATAAATACACTAAATTACATCAACAGTCAACACTGAAACGTATCAACAGTTAATGAGATGATACAATGGTATGTAATGCAACTGTTTGTCTAAATTATTGAACCAATCTAAGCATTAAACACATCAACAAACTAGCAAGGGGTTGTTACAACACTATGTCACATGAAACAACAAAGAACTTACCAAGTCTATGTAGATGACTTCTCTTGGCTACCTACTACACAAACGTAAAGAATTTGCTTCATTTTTTCTTCAAGTCATGTGTAGACCAATTATATTGGTTTCCTATTGTTCCAAGCCACTACTAAGTATACATTTTATTCTTATAGTCTCCCTTGTGATTGCATATCAACGTGCCCCACGCATATTGCTTAGTCTCAAGTTCACCCAGTATGAAGATGAGCACTCTAACTGCTTTGAACCAACTTTATTTCAAAGAGTATGATCCAATGGATCTAATGTAACCTATGATGGATGTGTTGAAGCTCAATGCAACTAGACTCTATTAGCTTTGATGCCAGTTGTTATAGACCAACAATATACCTAAAGTTTTATTTTCAAACTTGGGGGTTTCACAACTTTTATTAGGTACTTGAAGGCATGTGACACTACCTTGAATCAACCATGTGGGCTTAGATATCCTATGCCTACTGCAACCATAATACACCTCTTCACCTAATATCTATGCATAATTTCACCTCATGTTACTGTATACCAAATGCAACCAAGTCCTACACAACCAAGTTCATTAAATAGAAGGGATACATCCAAGCGTGGCCTTTAAAACATTCAAAAAATACTTAGCCAATATGATAACACTTAGCTAATACAATGCAGTATAGAAAATGTAACAACATCCATCCAAATAAAGTAGGCACAATACATGTGTGCAAGTAACACATAAGGAAAATGCCTTAAACTTTATTTAAATGAAGAATGCTTACATAATACAACAATGGAGTGCCACCTTCATCTTGCAACAATTTTATAGATGCACAATGAGTCTAAGGAAATATTTCCTTATGCTTATGCCAAACAAACTTGCACAATATAACCCTTGAAGCTTATACATGCATACCTCATGCAAGTCCTATCTCCTTCCTCTTTGTTCACTTGGCCTATACCATTTTTCCCTATTGTACCAAACACAATCCTTAGGACTAATATGAATCTCTTTGAAAAATTGTCTGAATGAACAAGGATTTGTTTATTACCTTTCACCTTTGAGGCATCCTCCTTTTATATTAAACTTTCCCTGCACTTACGTCCTCAACTACGATATTGTGCAAGCCCCTTCAAGTCCAAGTGGACCCAAGTGCCCAATCGTCAAAATCAATGGTGCTCCTCATGAATTTTCCATTAATGTTTGTCCAATGGTGTTTCACACATCATGCCACATGTTTGTGACTCTAAAGGTGCACCCAATGTCTAGTGGTGCACCCAACAATGGTTCCCATCGTTTTCCATTCAAGTGCACCCATAAGGTACTCCCTACAAGATGCATCTAAGTGCACCTGGCAAGGTGTTCCCAATTGTGACAAATTAATGTGCACAAAACGAGTCTCCTAACCATGTGTGCCCAAGTCATTTACAAGCTACTCAGTTCTTTTTCCACTTTTTCCGCCATGCATAATGCATGCTTACGAATGAGGTCACCTGCAATAACCTTCTTTTCCTTCCTTTTCCAAGTTCTTGTCCAAGATTCTCTTTATGTGTCCAACTAAGGTGTGATCTACCAAGGTCTATGGTGCACTTAATCTTTGAGTAAGGACACCCACCATGATATCTATGGTGTTCCTTTCCATCAACAATAGTACCCAAAATTGACTATTATAGGCATCAACCTTCTATTTGCATTCATATGTGATAGTTAGTGACCACTGATGTAATCATGCAATGTAGTCACTTCAATCCATTCAAAACTAGGGCCTTATAGGATGCTTGTTGAGTTCATAATCATGATAGTGAGTTGAAATATTTAAGAGGAGGTAAAAGGCACATCACCATTGATAAGAGTTTCTTTCATACTCACCAAGGGGAAGTGTCATTGGCATCCATCTCCATGAGAATAATTAGGATTTTAGATAAGCATTAAAGTATCCTACTAGTTGTGTAATAGTCTTGTATTGTCATTCACCAAAGGGAGGATCCTTTATCACTCATGCTCATGACTATGAGTAAAGTGCCCATCATTCATATCATGCAATTGCTCTTCTACCCATGAAAGAGGAGATTATGCTCGCATTCATATTAGAAAGCATTACTAGGGAATCGAAGGTGATATTAAATTGACATTAGGGTATATTGCTTGGCCATAGCCAAGGGGGACTACTATTCACATACCCCTTGGCGATTACAATAATGTTGTCGCACTAATATTTGGAAGGGAGAAGTTCCCATATGCATTCATTTTGAGGATAATAATTAGGGTTTTGTTTACGAGTTTGTAACCATCATCCCTTGCATTTCTCTTCATGGACCTCAAATCAAGAGGGGTTTCATTATGTTAAGGGAAAGATCATGAGCATAGTATTAGAAGGTAAGAAACAAACCATCATTAACATGCTTATCATTTCCATTTCTTTGTATTCCAAAGGTGTAATTTGAGTAGCATCCCTAACATCGCAATAAATTCCCTATATGCGACGAGAGGTGACATACAATTACTAATTCTCTCATCTTAACCCCATAAATTAGTGAAATCGAACCAAATATCAATCTAGACTAGAACTCACCCAAAACCTGCTACCTTTCATCATCTATTGGTAAGAATCACACCCAGTAAATTTAATGGCTATATGGGTATTGGGATATTGAATTTATTTCATTTAAGCCTCCCACAAAGAGTATATGTATACATAACATGTGCAAGCAAACTTACATAACATGTGTAAGTGGAATGTTCATTTTGATACTCAATTTCGATCCTCAATTCCCTTGGGTGTAATTCTCCTTTGTAAATTAAACCAAGGCACTCGTAGCTTCCATCACCTTATCATCAATCTTATTATTTTTGGATTTTAATCATTTACCCAACAAAGAGTTAGAGGTTGCATTGTGTTTTCTCACCTACTTTACAAGTTTAATATCTGCTTATGCCACCCTTGGTTATGTTCAAATTTCTTATGCATGTTTTCAAGCTAAAGATTAAAGTTGAAATGTTTGATGAATGTGTAAAGCATAGGTATGGTAGAATTATGCCAATGAAGGGGAAGATATCAAAGAAGGAGAAAAAAGAACCAATGGTTCCAAAGCTTAGTCTAGTGTATAACGACACTAATCCCAACATTAGTGTCCCATGCAATCACACCTTCAACAACATGTCTAAGACATATACGTGAGTAGTTCCAAAAGTAGAATTTCCCATCATCTCTCTTGGCAATGAGGCTAGCAATACATGCTACAACTTTCTCAATTGCATAGGATCACAACAAGGGTAGAGATATTTCCTTGTCCCAGTGTTATAAGTTGGCTAATCAAGCAAGAGAGCAATAAAAAAAATATATGTTTTGCTAAAGGGACATGGGTTGGTTCATATGTGCACCATACCTTGAAACTATCTACCAGTTTCCAACTCTAGAGATAATGCTTGAAAAATATTTTGTGTAAGGATCCATAAGCAAACACAACCCAATTAAGGTAATTAAATGCTGGTGGGAAGGAGAAAATGCCCTCCACAAGCACCCATCCAATATCTATACCACCAATTTGTTTAAGGAGACAACCAATGATGTGGTAATGTTTGTTAGTAGGATGTTTGAGAAAAAAATTGCCCATAGCTATAAGAGAATTGGGTTCCTATCCTACATCATGTCATCATGAAGAGAACTATATTCAACTAGATAGAGATTCTCTTTAGAAACATCAATATAACTATAAAAAAAAGTGCTTGGAAAACCTAGACAATCAATCTCCTTGGTTCCCTATGCAAACATTCTTATTAGATGTAGTTTGTTCTACAAACACATTTATGGAACTTTGCAACATATAACACCCTTTGCTACCACCTCTCCCAATGAATTATTAGAAGTAATTTTTACGGAGAGAAACTTCCTATGGCTTGGGGTGTACCACAACAGACAGATAAACCGCAGAAATCAATCCCTTCCCAATATGCAATAGAAATAAAACATCTAACACTAAAGGATCTCGAATCATACCTTATTTCAGACGGTTGAAGTAGATCCCCGTTGAGATTTTTCCAATCCTGCTTGCGTTAACAATTAACTCTCAACAACAGTAAACAAGGCAAGCATGCTATATAATAGGGTGTTAGATCTACTCTAGCATATATAATCAATAATGTATAAGCAATTAAACACATCCATGGATTCAATATTCATTTAAATTCACATCATTGGACAGGAAAATATATTTTTATTGATAAAATCAGAGATTACATAAGTGACAACCTCTGTCGGCACATCTGTGAACCGGAGAAACTGAGTCCTCCACCTGCCAGGCCTCCACCACCTCAATACTCCATCTCTCGATAGCAAGCTCACAAGAAAAGGTAAGCTTGGGAAGAACACAAAGCGCTCCAAAGGGACAAAGGGATGCAGACTCAAGTATAAGCAAGCTATGACAACAATGGACTATAGTTTTCTTGCTCTTCAATTCCTCTTCTTTAATGTATCCAAGAGGTTCCTTATATAGTACTCCAAAGGGGTAATGGAGGGTCAAATCCAAGCGATCTTGAGGGATATGGAAGGCCAAGAGACAAGTGATTCATATACAGATCAAGGAAAAATCCAAAAATATTTGGACTTATGCACACATCCCGATGTACGTGGGTTTAAATTCAATATCTACGTATATACGTGAGAAAGGGATTAAAAGTCACGTACAATAAATAACAGGTGTTTTTAGGGATGATCTTGGAAACATCAAAGGTACAATATTGGTCCATGGGGTACAAAGAGCCTGCAGAGGGACAAGGAAGGCCATAAATGTGTGATCAACCATGTGTGGTAAAATTAGCTGTAACAGATGCCCCCTAATGTGTGAGGTCATAGGGGTAACATGATGGCTGAAATACATTATAAATACATCCCAGAAGTGGAGTAATGAAGAACCAGGTGGAAGAACCAGCCATCCATTAGTATAGTACAATAATCAATCTCTGCATATGACTGCAAATACATATAGCAGTCCCGGATCCATAAGAGTACAATGGCCATGAATAGGCATGATATACAAAATGTGACATGTGTGGTCATCACCACGTATAATATATAATAGATCAGAATCTCCATGATGAAGATATACAAAGGATCAATATCTCCATAGAAGCTGAAGATATATAATGGATCAAGATCTCCATAATGGCTGAAGATATCTGACATACACTGGAATCAAGTCACGAGAGCTGAAATCTCATGAACACTAGCACGATCAAGGAGGTAGCATATGTGGAATGCCACCAATCTGGAAAGTCTTCTACACAAACCGCTATGAGTACATGTCATACTATGTGAATAGAGGTGTCAAGGTCGAACATAATAGTCCATCGTCTGATTATTGGTCATTGATGTATACCATTAACAGACGCAAGATCACCCACCGATAATGAAAATGAAAATCAAGGTACTAGAGTGCAATATAACAAGTAAGAATAGATGTGTTGAGGTCGAACATTTGAAAGAATCCATCGATCAGGGAACATTGATGTATTCCCAAAACTATTGATGGAGAGAGAACCTACCATTGATGACTGTAAGTCTCAAGGCACTCAAATGACTCTAGATTCCTATCCTAGAATAAATGATCTAAAGTCGATGGGATGGGATTTGCTGGAAGGAGGGCATTAAGGCATCCCCCATCAACCAACACGAGGAACTCAACAATGCTGTATAATGTGGAAGGACTTGAACAAGATGTGCATGAACTAGTAATAGTACTGGGAATGGCTGACATACAAAGTCAAGACAACTGAGGAATAGCTGACTCAGGCTTAAACTTGCTTCGAACAAGAGCATAAAGGAAAATGGTGACTGAATGTAGGCAACATAGACTCGATATAAAAAATTGGGACATCTCTATGACACAGGAGGTATCAACAGAGGCTCCATAGGGATTGGAATCTTAACCAATCGGTGGAGATAAACTTAGAGGAACGAGTACAGCTCCTAAAGTCAAACTAATAACCCAGCCAACATATGTGATATACAGTGCTTTGTTCGAAGGTGACACGACTCGATTGTTGCCAAAGATAACATCTTTTCCTGTCCGGATTTTTGGTTTTTTACTTTTTTTTGGACTTTTTCAGATATTTCTAAAAGCTTGAAAAAGAATAAAAGTGCTTTATAGTTACAAATCTAGGAGGAGACGAGTGTCAAGGGGAAAACAAACTAGTTCCAAGCAACGAAACATACCTATGCTAAATGCAAGGAAAAATGTGCAGGATAATGACACTCAGGGGAAAGTCCCCTCCCGGTAAAAAATGGGGAATCAAGCTGCAAAAGATATATAAAAAGGCTCTGCTTGGATAAGCATGAGACAAGATCGGGCTATATGGCTGATAATTAAAGTTAGGGAAGCCGACATAAGGCTCAATAAGGCAAGCAAAACTCATGATAATGTAATTACAACTTGACATATACAAGGGAGTCCCAGGGAAATGGCCATCATAAAGTTCAAGAGGAGTATGCAGCTCTTGCTCAAAGTCATGGCGGTACTATACAAAGGACTCCCACACCCTAAAGGAGAAATGTAGGCATGGGAACCAAATGCAAAACATGAACTAACTAGGGTACCCATGTATAGAAAGCTCTACCATTCACAACATGTCACTTCTAAAAGCAGTAAGAGGGTTCCGTGACAAGATGGAATGGGTTCGTACCTAAGGTTAAGATGAAAAGGTCATAAGGTTATGCAAAGTGCAAACAGATGTGAAACCTAACCTAAATGCCAGTTTAGACATAATACCTGAAATAGGCACGAATGGTTCAAAGCCACGGTCAAACCGCACTCAAAATGGATTCGTACAACATCAAATTAGTTCAAACGGTCCAAAACGGTCCAAAACTATAGAAAGTGGGTAAAAATTTCAAATTTTTTCTATAAATAGTGAAAATTTTAAAAATTTTCATACCATTTGAATTTTTTACCAACCATAGTGCATTGAGCTTAGAACTTCCGAAGCGAATTTTGGGAGCATCGTCCATCGAAATCCCTCCACGTTTGATCCAGGTAGAAACTCACACCCCTCTCTTTCATTTTTATGCAAAAGTTTTAAATTTTCATGGTCAATTTATTTCTTTGATCCATCCCAACTTGGGCGTTTCGGCCCACGTGAAAATTGGGCTTTTTTCCGCGTATAGGGCTTGCCATACGCGAAAAATGCACTGAAACCTACATACATACGCGGCTGTTTGGAAAACAGTCGCATACAGGGCCGCGAACAAGGTTTTAATGGGCAAATCATGATAAAAAACTTGGCTTTTTGTGCAGAATGGTACTAGAGAGGAGAGAGAGAACATGGTGATGTTGAGGAAGCTATTCAAGCTAATCTCATGGCTCAACAAGCATTACGGGCATGTGGTTTGTACAAGTTTTGGTGTCTTGGTAGCCTGAGGGCCAAACCAAGACAACTCCAGCTACTGGTAGACTATTGGGATCCAGAGTCTGAAACATTTCAGATAGATGGGATGTTGCTTAGCATTGAGGTTGAGGACATATATTCCATCACAGGTTTGTCTCGACAAGGGGAGGTAGTGAACCTCCGATCTCGTGGGCTAGGAGGCGGGCTGACCATAGATGAGTACATAGCTATGTACTGCTTTTCGGATACGGAGAAGGTTGGGAGTCAAATCCCAACAAACGCTATTCAGATTATGGGGCTGAAAGCCATACTTTTGGCACTAGGAAGGATTGTAGGTTTGGCTTCACTCCACCAGGCCTCACAGCCAATGATGTTCTATGCGGTAGAGTGCATGCGGCCTACAGTATATGAGTGGAGTACTATGTTGTTGAGCAACATGAAACAACAACTTAGTGACTGCAAGATGGGCTGGGTGCGGAACTTCGAGTTTGGCAGCATAATGAGCACATTTTTCTTTGAGCGGGTGCCAGGGCTAAGCCCTATAGTAGACATTTGTCCACATAGAGTTCAAGATCCATCCCAACGATGTTGGGCTAATGTCATACGCAGACTAGGAGGTGGCAAGGTGGCTAACCCCTACCCAGCAGAGATCTTTCCATGGTGACAGAGATAGATCGTCAACATAGACGACTACCCCTATACAGAGATAGACTTCCGTGGAGACCCAGATATGCCCATACCACCAAGAGCGGCTTATGGAGACATAGGTAAAGAATCCCAAACCCACTTTTTAAATTTTTGAATTATTTATTTTTTTGTGTTTTTTGATATATGAACTCAAAAGACATGTTTTTGGTGTGACAACACATAGTGACAATCTTTCATGTATATGCAGATGTAGGACCATGATGACTAGATGGATTTCCTCGTCATTGATGGAGGGAAAGAGGTGATGATATTATGGGTGTGGATGCTCCAAAGCATCCACACGAACTTTGTTCATTTGACGCATAGAGTACCCATGGCGCAAGTCGAGGACTTGCCTTAGGCTATGCAACGCCATGTGGTTGGAGTACCACAAGTATGGGTTCGACTATTTCATCGACTAGCTAGAGCTGTAGTGTGCTATCATGATTAGCACCCTCCTCCACCTTAGGCTTAGAGGCCTGGGTGTATACATTTTGTATGACCGTGTAGTATGTTTTGGTGGCTCGGAAGCCCCAATTTTGTATATGACACTTATGTATTATGACATCACTTTTTGAAGTTAATGAAAACACTTTTATGATGATCGATTTTATTTTATTTACATGTGTGTAAAATGTATTTGTGATATGCTTATGGTATGTGAAACAAATGCCAATCTAACACATAGTTAGCATATGAGTCAACAACTTGATTACAAATTCTTGGAACATGAATGTATGTTATATTCTCAAATTGTTGTTCTAGCAATCTAACAGGTAAGAATCTTTGTAATAATGTCGGATCCCTAATGCGATACAAGCCATGAAGCTGTGAAACCACTAATTGCAAATCAAGACGTACCTCAAGAGAATAAACACCATGTGAAATGGCATCACGCAATAACTCAATGACGGCACTATATTCAGCAACATTGTTTGAGGAAGGCCATAAACATACACCTTTTGAAGATAATACTTGACCCGTAGGAGTATAGATCACCCAAGCAGCCGAAGCTAAGTTTTGAGTGTGGTGGCTAGCACCATCAACGAATCCTATGTAAACGGAAGACTCCATCCACATTTTCCATAAGAAACGAAAGCTAATCCACAAACCCGATCACCATAAGAAAACCTAACTATGCAATGCAAAACTGTACAATAATAAACAAAAATCAGCCCTGGCTAAAGATCATGCATAGTATTTTTTGAGATAGAGCCCATTTCTAGGCTCTGCCAAGGCCGTCCCTTCATAATCAACCAAATCATAGGCACCTTTCTCTAAGACTTGTTTAACCATGTAAGGACCATGCCACACGGGATTAAATTTCCTTGCCCCAAGGGTTCTTTATCTTGATCTCACAAAAGGACCAAGTCACCTTCACTAAAATTCCTTGGATGAACAGACTTATCATATTGGACCTTAATGCGATGCTTGTTAACCTCTAGAGCCAGTAAGGCATCTCGGTGTTGCTCATCAAGCTGCTCTAAGTGGACCAAACACTCTTCCAATATGGAAGTGTCGGGTAAAAGCTCCACAACTAACTTTAGAGAAGGGATTTCACATTTAACCGGTAAAACTGACTCCATTCCATGCACAAGCTGATAGGGAGAAAAATCGATGGCAGTATTAACCACGGTTCTATAGGCCCACAAAGCAGGATACAACATGATATGCCAATTATTCTTGCTTTGTGTGATGGTTCGTTGGAGAATAGACTTTAGTGACTTTTTCACTACTTCAACATGTCCATTCGCTTGAGGGTAATAAGAAGAGGAGTGCTCTTTCTTATACCCTAACTTGGAAGCCAACTCTTCCATCATTTTGTTCTGAAAGTGCCTACCATGGTCAATGAAAAGCTCATTTGGAATGCCGAACTGGGTGATAATCTGGTTGAAAATGAAATGCACGGTTGTCTCACCATCGAATTTAACTATGGGCATAGCCTTTGCCCATTTCGTGAAGTAATCGACATCCACAATAATATGATGATGCCCCCCAGCCGAAGATGGGTTGCAATCCATAAAATGAAGCCCCCACTTGGTGAAGGGACCAGCGATGACAATAGGATGCAATAGGGCTAGACGCGAGCACATATTACGTGCAAACACCTGGCAAGGGTGGCACTTCTTAACCGCATTAACACAATATTTGAAGATAGACGACTAAAAATAGCCCATTCTCAAGATTTTTTGGGCTATAGAAATCCCAGATAAATGACCACCACACACCCCTCCATGGCAATCATTAAGCACAACCTTAACCTCATGATGGGTTAAACAACGACGTAAAATGGAATCTACCCCACAACGGTACAAAGTGTTATCCACTATAAGGTAGTTCTTAGCTACATGACGTAATCGTCGCCGCTCATCATGTGAATAGTGAGTAGGGACCTTCAATGTTTGCAAATACATGATGATATCCCCATACCAAGGGTCCATAGTTGGGATGAGGAATATATGCTCATCAACAAAAGAATCCTCATAAACCTCCTCCTCCTCCAAATTTGGAAAATTGGAAATAAGCTCCGCAAAGATTAACGATTTTGCTGAAATGAATTTGAGATCAAACTCTTGCAAAATTACAATCCATTTATTATACTTTCCCCCAATCATCCTTCTAGTGAGGACGAACTGAAATGGATTGATATGAGCTACGACCAAAGTTTGGCAAAGGAGAATGTAATGTCTCAAACACTGAACCGCATGAATGGTGGCTAAGGCTAGCTTCTCCACATGGGAATAGCGAAGTTCTGCATCAATAAGGTTTTGACTTAAATAATATATGACATCCTCATGGAGCTCCTCATCCTCCTGAACCAAAACCATACCAACCATCTCCTGAGACATGACCACATAAATCAAGAAATCACGGCTATAGTCTGGTGGACTAAGCACGGGGGCCGTTGATAAGGCTCGCTTAAGAGAATCAAAAGACTCATGGGCTCACTCATCCCAATAAAAAGGGGTGTCCTTCTTCAAAAGACGCATAAATCCTTTAGTCAAGTTGGCAAAATTAACCACGAATCTCTGCAAGAAGTTCGCTATGCCTTGTAAACATTGAAGGTGTAGAATATTACGCGGGGGACACAATTGAAGTATTGCCTCAACCTTTAAGGGATCGACTCTAATACCCTCCTTGGATACGATGAATCCTAGTAAATGACCAATAGTCATGCAAAATATGCACTTATGAGGATTTAAACGAACTTGATAATGACGACATCTTTCGAACACTAATCTCAAATGATATGGATGACGCACTCCCAAACGAGAGTGAGCAGCGAGGTCATCCAAATATACTTCGATAATCATTTTAATATCGTGAAAGATTAAGGTCATGGCCGACTGAAATGTAGCTCCGACGTTTTTAAGGCCGAAGGGCATCTTCCAATATGCAAAAGTACCCCAAGGAAAAATAAATGTAGTCTTGTGTTGATCCTTGGGATTAATTTGAATCTGATTATATCTATAAAAACTGTCCATAAAGGAAAATACCTCACTTCCCACACACTCATCCAGAATTTGGTCAATAAATGGTGCGGGGAAATAATCCTTAGGACAGGCTCGATTTAAGTCATGAAAATAAGTGCATATTCGGATCGCTCCCTGCTTCTTANATCCACCGAAACAGGATTTGAAACCCACTCCGTCAAGGGAACGGGATAGATAAAACTAGATTGAAGCAGTTTCTCTATCTCATCTTTAATGGCGGGTACTTTTCTAGGATTCACAGCACGCAAACGTTGTCGAACCGGTTTTGCATCTGAATATGTATTGATTTCATGTTCAACAAGACGAGGGTATATACCTAGCATTTCCTTGTATCACCAAGTGAAAATGTCACAAAACTATTTAAACAGCTCGGTATACTCTTTGATCTCATCGGGGGAACAACCCACCCCAATGTAGACATTCTCAACCTTACCAGGATCACGAGAAATATTGATAGGAATCGTTGGTGACAAATTAGCCATGTTCCCATCAGCCATCTGACCAGGAGAGCTTAATGGGACCACGGACAGGGCTACCAATTTTCTCGCTAAGAATATCCGTAAAGTCATTACACTCCAAACAATTGAGCTTAGGAAGGAAATACAATCGATGATGCAACTCTTCCCAAGGTTGCTCAACCCTAGACATGGCCTTAAGAATAGCTCCATTTGACGAAAAAACATCATCTAGGCAGTCATGAGAGTGAGATGACTCTACTGCCCATGCATGCAGCACATAAGGGTCCTCCTCCTCCGTCCATGAAGAGGAAGGACTAGACTCTGCAACATGATCAAGATTCGGTTGATACGCCACCATTGTTGTAGGAAATGACACATTTGTCTCCAGACAGGCACACTCGACGTACTCGGTGAAGAAAGAATCCAAGGATCTTCCATATGGGTAGTGCTAAAAGATACCGAATTCGACAAGGATGAATCCCTACCAAGACTAGACCCAATCATAAGAATGGGCGTGGGACAACTAAAGGTTCCCATAAGAGAAGGATACATACCCACACCCACATTCTCAGTTGCTAGCTGAGAATGATTGATAATCGGGATAGAAGCTCCCGATGATGCATTGACACTCAGATTATGGAATGACTTTTGATCAATTGTAACAATCTTCCCATTAAATGGAAAGCATATCACTCGAAATAGGGAAGAAGCTACGACTTTCATACTGTACATCCATTTCCTACCCAGCAAAAGATTGTAGTCAAGGGGTGCATCAACCACCTCGACCTCGATTGTGGTGGTCTTCCCTCCCAATTGGACCTCTAGAGAAGGAAGTATCACGTACAGCCAAAACGATCTACCATCGAAAGCCGTCAACATGTTGGTAGATTGAGACAACGTGGGAGAACCTAAGCCCTTCCAACAAGACAAAGACATCACGGAAGCAGCCACACCTTCATCAATGACAATACGCATGATGGTGTTGTTGAGACACTCTACATGAATCAAAAGAGACACGTAGTAAGGCAAGCGAGCCTGTACTCCCATGGTTTCAAATTTGATAATGGAAGAAGAGCTATCGTCATTAACCCCAAAAGTAGACAACAAGGCTTTCCTCTGCGGAGGACAAGTCTGAAGCACTTCTAATGCAGACATCGCACAAGGAGTCTGGCCCAAATCCTGGACAACTGAATAGTTCTGGGTGGATCGGGCATTGGGATTGTGCCTCGAACGCTTTAAGACTCCCTTAGGAATGCGAGGTGGAGCTTAAGGTTTATCCATAGGCTTTTCGATTCACAAAGGGCTCTCAGGTGGGGAAGGTTCTTTCCTAAGTTCTAGTTGTGATGAACCATAATCTTTCGCACAAGTCACAACTTTAGGAGCTCTCACCATGTTGATGCAACTGTGACCACTAGTGGCCTTCGACGGGTTTTGATTTCCACCAGACGCACAACCAGGATCAACGGTCCTCGAGTTCATATTTTCATTATTGGGTAAATGATTCGTGAACACAGCTAGGCCCTGTGCTATGAACTTCGAGGCATCCTCCATACGAGGGCACAAGTGAGTGAAGTGGTCATCCTTACACAACTTACAAGGAAACTTTACCTTAGGTTTATACTACTTTCCCCCCCAACATTATTAGTGTTCTTCTCATTATTATTATCATTTTCGTTTTTATTCCCACCCTTACGATTATTTTTTCCTTTTTTCTTTTTCCTTCTAGGCTGCTGGTTGCCTTTTGGGTTCAACGATTACACAGAGAGTACACTCGCCGATTGGGTAGGTTGAGACGAAGCCGTAGCTTGTCTCGATGCAGACTAGTTAATCGATAATTGGCTCACTTCTTTCATAACCGAGTCCATAGGTTTGGTACTAGTATAGCCAACAATACCATCGACATGTGGCCCAAGCTTGATCTTGGGGTCGAAATTGGATCTTGGAGCATTTGGTATAATCTCATATAAAAGTTTGAATTGAGCATATATCAAATCCAACTCTTGATCCCTAAGGATAGCTTGCTCCTCGTTTTGAACTCTAGATGTAGAAACATCCTTCGCGATGTAAGGCAACAACTATTTGAGGAACCATTCAAGAAGAAACTTTGGTGGTATAAAGGCTTTAATTAATCGTTTCTGTCTATGCCACTCTTGAATATGATCCGAAATGTGTGTGGCTTTGTCTTGCCGGAAGATCAACAAGAGTTCGGTACCGACATTGTAACGTATGGGTAGCTAGAAATGATTAAGGAAATTCATGGCAAGGTCATCAAACGTAGCATAAGCCCCCCCTGTAACTCTATATACCATTTCGCCGCAAGACCCGTGAGGGTGCGTTGAAATAGCCTCAAACAGATGGAATCATCGTGTAAGGAATTTGAAGAGCACCAAAGGTGGAAAGTGGTGACATGCTCACCAGGATCTTCACCATCCTTACCTTCGAACTTGGGAATGTCCAAAGGAAGCTTGGTAGGGACTGTTGACCATGCTGGATTATGAGACATAGGATCGTTCATCAATCTCGACAAGTCAGGTAAGTTCAATGTCGCAAGGAAAGGGAGCCTAGGTTGAGCCGGTCAATGCCACGCTCCTTGGTAGTTTTAATTCATGTAAGGTTGATTGCTATAAATACCATGGCCTTGGCCATAATAACCTCCTCCCATTTGACCCATGAAGGGCTGCATGGAAGCATTGTGATGTAGGGTACCTTGATTATGAGGCGCTACAAAGCCATAATTGGAAGAGTAAGCGGGTTGTTGATACCCGTACCCATATGGTTGATAGTTTTGTCCATACTGTGGTCCATAAGAATGTCCATGGGAAGCTCCATAAGGTGTTCCATGGGATGTACCATGAGATGGTCCATAGTTAGGCATATGGGGAGCTCCATGAGCTGGAACATGAGACGATCCAGGAACAGGTACATGACCTTCTTACACAACAGGAGGTACTTGGCTCTGTGATACTACCATGTTAGTAGTCACAGAACGAACATGGTTAGTAGCAACATTCCGGCTCGAAGGCCCACGTGAGTTAGGGGGAAGATGGGTTATTAAAAATGAATTCGAAGGAATGGGGTTCGAAGATGAAGGGACATGTGAAGGAATGTAAGTGGTGTTCCCAATGTTCACTCGTATTGGTCCTGGTATTTGAATAGGATTACTAACACTAGGCCTAGGAGGAGCATGTGAAGATGCCTCCACCACAGGAATGGAAGGTGCAATGTGACCAGTGCCCCCAAATGTCTTCGCATGGAAAGGAATGGGAGTACCCCCAGGTGTAGTGCCAGGGTCAACTTTTGATTCGGCATGATATGTCGTATCGGGCTTAGGGATATCAGGCATGCCATATCTAACATTACTAGTGCTTGTGGGTTCATAGTGAGTCTCGTCACCCGGAAACCAACACCGACGACGTGTGAATGAGGGATCATAACCAGATCATGAAGGTTGTTCATGTGGTGGATCATATGTGCTAGTAGGATCTTCCTCCCTGACCTCATGAGGTGGAGAGGACATCTCTGGAATATCATCCTCATGATCTCCCATGGTGTGTGAATCAAAGTGAGAATTAGTCCACCTAGACTGTCTGGTTTCCTCTCCCAAAGGAGGAGGAGACGTGGAAGGAAGAAGTACTACTAAATGATGAGAACAACGAGGTGCTGCACCCGAATCCATAATGACTCCAAAAATAAAATACTTGAACTAATTACGCAAATCCTAGGAAAACTAGCGTGCACAGAGCATACACCTAAAAATGTAAAGCCAAATCACAAGAAAACCAAGGGTAGGTTATGTGAGCTCCCGAATGAAGCAGTTATGTCTCTCTTAAGAGAGGCTTGAGACTCCCATACACAACAAGTGGAGGTTCATAACCAATTATAGTGGCCCTCAGCTTCAACGCATATAGCGACTGTGCTGTCCGACCCCTACCTAGCCAGGACACCTGCAGAATAACCTCTACAAATACCCCCTCAATAACCTAGGTAAGGAAACTAAGGTCACCTCAATGTAACCAATTCTCAGGTGGACAGTCACAGGCGGGATTGACCATATGGGCAGGGTAAGAAATCCTGAAGCCTGAAAGCACAACTAGTACTCCAAGGGTGCACTGGCCAATACCTCAAAGGCCCCCAGATACGAATACAATCCTGGAAATATCTTTGGTGCTAATCAACCACAATCAAGGGTCATCCCAATCATAATTGCTCACACTGCCTCGTGTTTAACTGCCTTATAAGAGGAGGATCTTGAGAAACACTAATTATATCAAGGATTTCACACTCTCACCTAGACAGACACCTAATTGTTTTGTTTAGTGGTCTTGGAGAATTAACTCACAATGAACTATTCCAAGACCCTAAAACCTAATCTTGTTGATGCACCCTAGAAAAGAAAAGAGTGTAATTCATTTTATTATACGTTGATTTTAATTGGATTTATTACTCAAAGGGTAAATGGGCGTGTAACTAATGAAGTTATGATGCAACAAGAAGTAAAATGCACACCTAACAATCAATGCAAATGCACTGTGTCGAATGAAAAAAAAGGTATGCTACTACGTGAAGTGTAAAATTTTTCCTTCAAATGTATATGCAATCATTCATATATGAAAATCTGACTAAGATTCACCAAGCATACCTAATGCAAGTACCATGTTAATGCAAAATGCAAACAATGCATAACTATGCACATAGCAAAATGTTTTTTGTATTTTTGAATTAAATGAGATAAAAAGCAAAAAGATGACCCTACCACCCTCAGAGTCTGCAACCACTCACAAGCAGCAGCCAAGCAAAGCACCAAGGTAAAAGAGACCTAATGCACCAATCTCAAAACAAAAAATAGAAAATGAAATGACAAGAACATTTAAAAAAAAATAAAACTAAAAGAAGTCTCTGGTCAGAAATAGGGGTGTATATAGACTCCAGAAGCATCCAAGAAGACTCAGTAATCATCCAAACTCACCTAGAAACACTTAGTCTTCCCCCAAAAGCAAAAAATCAGGGCATACACGACTGTTCTTAGTAAACCTACGTACATACGTGACTATTCTAGGAAAACTCGCATGTACACGCGACTGTGAAAGCAAAACCCGTGTACAGGAAGAAAAAGAGAAAAAATAAGGTAAATAGACAAGCTGAGACAAAATTTACTCCTACAGGACACTACTGGGCAAACATGCCCCGAGACCCGACACATAAACAAAGAAATCAAAGCAATTCAAGCACATTGAATGCCTAAAAATCCCCAAAGAAAAACAACTAGGAACCTCCCTAGTATGGTCGCCAATTCTGTTACAGAGAGAAACTTCCTATGGCTTGGGGTGTACCGCAACAGATAGAGAAACCGCAGAAATCAATCCCTTCCCAATATGCAAGAAAAATAAAACATCTAACACTAAAGGATCTCGAATCATACCTTATTCAGGACGGTTGAAGTATATCCCCGTTGAGCCTTTTCCAATCCTACTTGCATTAGCAATTCACTCTCAACAACAATAAACAAGGCAAGCATTCTATATAATAGAGTGTTAGATCTACTCTAGCATATATAATCAATAATGTATAAGCAATTAAACACATCCATGGATTCAATATTCATTTAAATGCACATCATTGGACATGAAAAGATATTTCTATTAATAAAATCAAAGATTACATAAGTGACAATCTCTGTTGGCATGTCTGCGAACCGGAGAAACTGAGTCCTCCACCTGGGCCTCCACCACCTCAATCGTCCATCTCTTGATAGCAATCTCACAAGCAAAGGTAAGCTTGGGAAGAACGTAAAGTGCTCCAAAGGGACAAATGGATGCAGACTCAAGTATAAGCAAGCTACGACAACAATGGACTATAGTTTTCTTGCTCTTCAATTCCTCTTCTTCAATGTATCCAAGAGGTTCCTTATATAGTACTCCAAAGGGGTAATGGAGGGTCAAATCCGAGTGATCTTGAGCAATATGAAAGGCCAAGAGACAAGTGATTCGGATACACATCAAGGAAAAATCCAAAAATATTTGACTTATGCACACATCCTGATGTACGTGGGTTTAAGGTCAATATCCACGTATATACGCGAGAAAGGGATTAAAAGTCACATATGACAAATAATAGGTGTTTTTAGGGATGAACTTGGAAACATCAAAGGTACAATATTGGTCAATGGGGTCCAAAGAGTCTACAGAGGGATAGAAAAGGCCATAAATGTGTGATCAACCATGTGTGGTAAAATCAGCTGTAATAGTAATGGAAGTATAATTACCATGAGCATCATGAGTACTTATGTGGAGCAATTTTGGCTCCATTTTATGAGCTTAAATTGACAAGCCTCACCTAATATTTTCATGGAAATCCCTGTAAGTGCTTAAATTCATCAAAGATTAATATGTGGAGTATAATGGTAATTATTTTCCCATTTAATGCATGCACATTAGCCCCACATATACTACCCAAAATGTTGCAGACATGTTGGTACTTATGGAGTGACATATGAAACTACTAAGTGTAGGACCAATATTATACTGAAGGAACATAAGAAAGGCTTATTCTTGATGTGCCCTCTCACCATAGATGTCTTCACATTGCTAGATTTTGTTGCAGCACTAGTGTAAGCTAACAAAATGGACTTCTCTAATTGTTTCTAGGAGTTTTCAAAGTCCACAACCCACATGAGAAGATCGAGGATCCCTTCAGGAAAAAAGGGTTAAGTACTTGGCCATAATACCACTAGAAATACTTGAAAGAGTAGGAGTGGATATGGGATAGAGACTATAATTTAGTCTAGTCTTGAAATCAAGACGCAACAAGGAAATAAAGGGTCAAGAAAAATCAAGGATGGGTGGTGCCATCAATCTATGATTTCTAGCCACACATTATTGCATAAAAAGATTTATCCACCATCATGACAATAATAAAACAATAATTGAAATGGTGAGTGGCTGATGTGGAACTAAAGAAGAAACAATTAGAGGAAATTACCAACTGGCTGCAAGAAAGATACAAGGCCATCCCCACCAATGTTAGTTAGCTTAATCAAAATGAAGTAGCATTAATATTCTCGAACATTAGATAGGGAAAGTTTACATTCAAAGACACTAATATTTTCCATCATTACATAGGTCAAATTTACCTTCGAAGACATGTTAAAATATATGGAATCTTTATTAGAAGGAAAAAATGGATACTTGATGAACCCTCAAAGGTGGAAAATCCCTAGAGGATCTAGAATTTGTTGAAAACTTAATATGCAAGGATTATGTCTTTGTGTAAATAGTGTAAACAATTTTCAGTTTTTAATAAGAAGACAAAGAGTCTTTAAAAACTTCAACGAACCTCTTAGAAGATGAAGGACAAAGGTCTCTCTCTATTGTATAAATAAATGATTTATGATTAATAAAATTAATTCATTTGGGATTTATTCCAATAGTGGTATCAAAGCCTATCCTTACACAAATCCTACCTTATTCTACCTTGTTAGGTCTACCATTCTTTCTTGCTCGGGACGTTTTACTTTGTCATATTCCGTGCTCTCAATTTGCAATCTACTTAGCGTCCTTCACCTCTTTCTACACATATTCAATGCATGGATCCCTCCCAAATAGTCTTCAAAAACTATAACATTTCTTTATCACCTCTCCACATGGTCTGGAACCTCTCTCTCATCGTGTGAACTCTCCATTCACTATGCAAGATCAAACCCTAGACTTAGCCTCCTCTTGTGATGCTCACACTAATCTACGTTTGCTCACTGATTCATTTCGCTAATACATACTAGCCTTCTCTCCATGTTGTTGTCCATCCACCATCTTTACAGGATTCCCTCTATGTTGTGCTCTCCCCAAACCTACTTGGTATCCAAATACTTCCAATAATATATCCAACGATCTCCCCTCCTCCAAAGGTAAATTCACATAATATAGGTTCTTTCTCAAAGTTGTGGCAAGTCCGACCCTAGTAAAGTTGGCAATGGTTGTTGTAGATAGTGAAATGCCATTAAAAAACTGATATAGATGAAAATTATTATGAATGTACTTGGTAAATTGTACCCTATCACTAGTTCCCTTGCCGCCAGCACGCAAGAGCTTGTGTGAATAAATAATCATCATTTTTTTCTCGCATCCGAGCAGTAGAAACTGTGTATTGGAGTTTCTGGTATCGTTGAAGAATATTGGAGTTCCATAGATTGCGTATTGAAGTTGGGTATATTGCATATTGCAACATTGATATCGTTGGAGCTATTACTACATTGAAGTTGGGAATATTGGAGCATTGATATCGTTGGAGATATTGCAACATTTTTGTGTTACATATGGTATTGTTGTGTTAATAGTCTCTTGATGTGGAGCATTGGTATTGTTGCATTAATAGTCCACAAATCATGCCTATTCTACAGTATGTTGGGTATAGTTGTGTCTTAGTATTGTTCTAGAGTAAATTTATTTATGCCTCCATTGTAAATTTGTCTTTGTAGGAGAGATGTGGAGCAATAATTTTTAAACAATATTAATATGTGTCACATCTTTCTTGGGCTTGTCATAGAGAGGACTATATTGGAAATTGATTGTATTGTGGTGAAATTGACTCTCTTATGCAGGCTTAAAGAGTTACTGAGAACATTTCTATCATAAAAAGGTGGTAGACAATGCAGAACTATACCTATTTTGTTTTCCCAAATAATGTTAGATAGTATATTACTTGTATTACCAGTTTGTTGAAAATGCATTCTAAAAAAGGATGCAAAAGAAGGACTATCAGAGGCAAGAGGGGCAATGCACATGCAATGATAAACTTGATCTTTGTTGTGTCCATTGCAGAAGAGATGGACATGAAGCGAAGACATGCATAATTCCATGGGAAAAGATCATAGACAAGAAGCAAAAAACGAAGTTGTTGATGTGGGTAAACCTCTTAAATATGCTCGTTTTATTGTTGCACATTGTAACATTGGCATAAATGAAGTTTTATTCAGCACTTTATTTACATCTTGTAGAGATACATGGCTGTTGACATAGGTGCAACCTGCTACATGGCGTTTATAAAATATTTTTTTGAAGAATTAAATGACAATGTAGATGGTGTCGTATATTTTGCATATAAATCCAGCCTCAAACCAAAAGGAATCGGAACCATTAGGCTTAAAGTGCATAGATTTCCCAACTTTCTATTACATAATGTTCTCTATCTTCCAGAGTCATAAAGGAACTTGTTGTCCCCTGTGTAGATTTGATAGCAAGGCCATTCCATCCACATGTTTGATGAGAATGTAGAGATAATAATATCCCTTGACAACCAAGTCATCATGACCAGTATGAAGGTAATAAACTACTGAAGCTGAAAGGGACATCTGCAAGAGCTCAAAATTTCACTTGCCTCTGTTAGCACGAAGAAGGTACGTTGTCCTATAGTCTTTTTCTGGCATGCTAGATATGGGAACATAAACTATGATAGTCTTCAATTGTTGAAGAAGAATGGTGTTTCTAGTTTTCCCAGCATTTCAAAGAAGTTAACACAATGTGGTGCTTGTATTATTGGCAAACATAGTAAGACACCTTTCTATGATTCCCATTACAAAGCATATAGAAAAATAGAACTGATCCAATCTGATTTGTTTGGCCCTATGCCCATTTTTTCTGCTAATGGTAACAAGTATATCATTACTTTTATCTATGATTACACTAATATGTGTTGGGTGTATTTTTTGAAAGAAAAATATCAAGCCTTTGAAACATTTAAGAACTTTCATGTATGGATTCAAAACAAAATACAATTGTATATTGGTTCCCTTCGAATCGACAATGGAAGAGAATATACATCAAACAAGTTTGAATCCTATATTAGACAACATGGGATTAGGCATCAAGCCATAGTTCCATATAATTCTCAACAAGATGGCATAGACCTAAAACTTATTGGATAGTTTGATTTAGACTTTGATGGTGACAAAGAGATGAGAGTGACTACTTCATGCTACCTCGTGAGTCTTGGGTCAACAACTGTCTCCCGAAGATCACACAAATAGTTAGCTCCAACATATTCAACAACAGAGGCACAATATGTGGATAGTGCAAAACCAACGAAGGAGATCGTAAGCCTCAAGAAAATACTTGATTCCATGATCGAACCAAGCACATCAATACAAAGTACCATCTGATTCGACATCATGTAGAGGTCAAGACAAATCACTTAAGAGATTGTTTCGTGAATGAGCAAATTGCAAAACATCTTTACCAAAGCGCTTGTAAGAGAAAATATTGAAAACTTTAGAAATATGCTTGGACTCATGAGTACCCTTTTTTATTAAGGGGGGAATGCTGGAAACCACTATTGTAGTAACTCCCGAATGAATTAATTTTATTGATTATAACTCCTTTATATATACAATAGAGAGGGAAATTTGGCCTTCATTTTCCAAGAGGTATGTTGAATTTCTTGAAGAGTCTTCGTCTTCTTATTAATAACTGAGAATTATTTACATGAAATCACAATCCTTGTAAATTAGGTTTCCAACAAAATGATGACAAGCCCTTGCCATTGAATGATATCATATAAATGCTGTGTAAAATCCCATTTTGACCCCATAATATAATAATGTAAATATGTATGATATAGATAGAATCCATACATGAATGATGTAATTTTGTATATTTTTACTGTTATATAAAACCATGACTACTTGCATACCAGAGAACGGAAAAAGAGATGGGGGGCTAAGAGTCCACACGAAGGGAAAAATGTGTCCTAATGCACGTGTGCCACATGGCCAGCTCTCACCACCCTTAATGCAACTTGTCAAGACGTTAATATTCCTATAAATATGAGAACTAAGTCCACTCAAAGGATTCCGTCTCTCAACCATGATGGAGCAACCTCTTCTGTAAGAGCAAAACCCACATCTCCTGTCAGAACAAAACCAACATCTTTGGTCAGTGTAGTATTTACACCTTATGTAGAATTGAACCCCTTGGATACCATGGATGAAATATCACATTCACCCTTCCTGTCAACTGAACTATACAAGGAACAATGAAATTCCTTAGAGTCCTAGATATAATGTTTCGACCCTACTACATTAGAGCCCCATTCTTGGATTAATAGGATAAAGAGAAAGGGGTGCTAGAGGACTGGGATATCGATAAAGAAGGAACCAATAACTTCTTATGCCTTCAGTTAAAGTAAAATGTATGCATCAGTTAATTAAAGGAGAACTCACAATGATCACTTCATTAAAATCAATCAACATGATTTGAGTTAAGAATAGTTAACTAAAGTGTTAATAGAAAGGAACTAGTTAACTAAAGTGTTTTGCATGATGACACTTTAATTAAACTAAAAGAAGACACTTAAGTAATGACACTTGAGTTACAATTATCGCATGATGACACTTAAGTTAGCATGTTAACTAAGTGATCCTACATCCAGTTATGAAGCAAATTCACTCTAAAGTCAGTAGAAGATTATGGAATGTCAAATAAGAAAGGCATTGTGCTTTGTGTATGCAGGAGTGAAGAAACTAAGGTGCATCTGGAGCAATGCTCTAACGAGATAATTCACTATAGTTTACATGGGAGCCCAAAATCCCCATGAAATAATTCACTACTTCTTTCATGGAACTAGTTTTGGCAAGTTATTAATGTGGTTGCTACATTGCAAAGTTCATTCAGTTGATCTCTCTTATCTATTGCTCAATATCTATACCTTGGATGTTTGTTCTCTCTTATCTTGCACTTGGGGTGTAGGAATCAATATGCTATTGTAAAAGACATTCTTTGCTATCTATCATTATTATACATTGAACATTTGTTGGGTTTTTTCATCCTCATTATTTTGAGGGTTTTCCCCAAGGTATATGATGTGTTATGTGTGGATGCTTATGTGATTGTTCAATTGATTTCAAGTGCTCTATGTTTCTGCAATCAAAGTTTTAGAGGTCAAATCTCAACATATTTGTACAAAACTTCAACATAAACAACTATAAATAATCTCCACATTGCTTTGAAACTTTGAAACATTATTCCTTGATTTGTCAATCCAGAGAATCGAGATCACAGTCCACTCCGTGACTCTGTAGTACACACTCGCAATTCATGATCACATTTTGCACATCTATCATCAACGAAGAAGTGAGTTATTGCCTCAATTATGATTTTCCAACTTCCATTCAGCTACAAGTTCCATTCTAGTCATTTTATTAATTTGTTTCATAAATTCTTTATGTTATGTGTTTGTTTGTTTGAATGTGATGTTTCAAATTTTCTTTTATTTAAATCCCTGCATATTAATCCATTAATTAAGTTGTCGATTCAACATATGACTTAGATGCAATTCTAGATTTTCAATTGTTTATATCTTTATCAAGCATCTGTGTGCTTTCATTGGCCCCATACTAACGTATCTCACCTAGTGCCTTCGCTATCCCCTTTCCAGTGTAATCTCCCATGCACTTTTGTAAGCTCCTCCATCATCGCCACCTTAGGTATTCACTTGCATAACACCATCGTTTCGGCTTGTCACCTCTTTCCTTATATAGTTCAGCCCTAGCATTGTCGCCTATAATGTACCTAACTTTGTGCTTCTTTAATAATTTTGTACTATTTTTGCATTTCAAAAATTTAATATCCCTCCTTTTTCAAAACGAATAATAATTTGTTTATTATTATAACTTTATTATGCATTTATTTTTTATTAAAAAATTTATTTTTATTTCTATAATAGTATTGTTAAATTATTTATATTTATATTTTATATTAAAAAAAGTTATATTTTTTTCCATAGAAAAAATCGTAATTTTATTTTAGATATGAACAAAATAACATTCGCATATGTATAAAAGGTAGATAAAGTACCCCATACATTGTCAACAAAAAACAATAATATGTTTCCACAGTATCACAAAACTTTTTACAGTTTTTACATCCGGTAAAGTATAAACTGATAAATCAAAACAAGTTTTAGCCAAAAGACAAATTACATATATCATATATCAAAAATATATCCACAAAAATTTTGCCTGTTGATGATAATAACTATAACTACTAGCCGGATCTTGTTCTATGATCTTCCACTAGCCAAACAAGAGCTGCGTGGATTCCTTGGAAAGCCTGTCACCCACCCCATTCCGTTCCCTATAAACATGTGTAAAAGATATACTGTCAAATATCTATTGTAAAAGAGTCACTTCCTCAAGAATAGGAAGGAGACGTAACACATCACATCTGGTAACTACTCTAGCCAAATCAATCACAATCATTGAATCGCCAAATACTTGCAAAGTATGACAATTATTTTCCACAACAAACAAGTGAAGAAGTTTTAAAGCCATCAATTTTGCAAAATTGTTGGAACCTCTCCCTAGGCCAGCTGATAAATGAAAGGAGTGAGAATTTGAAATATAGAGACAACCCCCACCCCCACAAGTGAGTTGTTGCTCCTGCGAGGAGCCATAAAAAAAACCTCAAGGTTTAAGATGGTCAATCACCTTCACCCAAATAGTTATAACAGAAGTAATCAAATTTGTCTGAGGAAAATGTTTAAAAACAACCAAAATATTGGCAACAACCAACTCCATAGGAATTCGTTGATCTTGAAAAATAGTTTTGTTTCTGGCCAACTAGACACCCTAAGAATTAATACAAGGAAGTGCTCTGTAATTCAAGTATCCCTGCTCAGCTAACCATACACGAAAATCCTCCACAAAATTTGGACCATGCCAAATAAAATAGGAATTTAATGCTAATTCGACCCCCTGCCAAATCTTCTAAGTTTACCGACAGTCCAGAAAGAGGTGATCAAGAGTTTCAAGAGAGGTGCACCAAAGTACACATCTACCTGAACCTTGAAAGCATCTATGGTGCAGAACATTCCAAGTTGGGGCTTTGTTTTCCAATATAGTCCAACATAGAAGTTTGGCTTTGGCAGGACACTTTAATTTCCAAAGTTTCTTCCACCACCAAATAATAGGCCGATTCTGTACCTCCAAGTATAATTCTATATAACCATGCTTTGGTATATATTTCCCAGATAAGTGATGTGCCCAAACCAATGAACCCTCCTGATATGACAATCTAATATGAGCATTTCTCAGCGCTGCCAGGTAATTTGTCCATTCCATTGAAATTTCAGTCGAAAATCCCAAATCATATCCAGTAACCCAACCTTGATGCTACATCGTTGACATCCCAAGAGCATCCATATTAGAGAGGAAATATATACCCCTGTCAGCCAAGAAAAACCTTAAATCTGCAGATAATAAGTGGGCACCATCAAAACCCACCCAAGGGTCCAAACCAACCCAAACCAGTATACCATTTCCAACCCGCCAAATCAGACCAGAACCAATTAGACCAAAGGAATGTAATGCAACCTACCAAATAACAAAGCAACCACCTCTCAGTTTATTAGCTAATCGAATCCAATCCAGAATAGAAAGAGGGGCAATGTATTTTTGATGAACCACCTGAGACCACAAACTTTCTGAGTGTATAAGTCTCCACGAGACCTTAGCAGCCAATGATTTTTCAAATAGAAAGATGCTTTTTAGGCCCCAACCCCCCAGTGCTTTTGATATGGCTAACCGCTCCCAACGAACCCACACTTCCCCTGCAAAGATAAGTGGAATGAACTTTGCACATTCTTTCCAAAATACCTTTGGGTATCCAAGAAAGGGACATCCAAAATAATAAAATAACTTCCAATACAAATTTAATCAAAACCAATCTGCCAGCTCTAGATAGCCAACGATAACTCCAAGCCAAAAATCTCTTTTCAATTTTTTCTAAGAGCCACTGCCAATTAGCTATACAATATGCATTTGGATTCAGAAAAAAATCCCAAATATTTGAGTCCATCTTCAATCTGTAGAGACTTAAAAGGGAATAATGATGAATGCCAACATATCTCCCGGTCATCCAAATTTGAGTAAGAAATAGTAGATTTATCATCATTGACTACCATACCAGTAGTAGCTTGAATCAGGATTAGACCTTCTTTGAGTTTATGAATATCCTGATGAGAACCATCATAGAAAATGAGGATATCATCAACAAAGAGTAAGTGAGTAATATACAATTCCTCAAATATAGGAATTCCTTTTAAGTATCCAAGAGCCTTTGCCTCCAAAATAAAATGGCTCAAATCCTCAGCCACAAGAAGGAACGGTAAAGGAGAGAGAGGACAACCCTGCTTCAATCCACAACCAAGGGTGAAAAAAGGACTAGCAGAATCATTAAAAAGAACAAAAAATATTATTGTAGTAAGGCAAGCCATAATCCACTTAATAAAATCATAACAGAAACCCAAATGTGTAAGTAACATCCAGATATATAGCCAGCTAACCCTATCAAAAGCTTTAGAAAGATCAATCTTTACAATCGCCCCTTTCAGCCTGTGGATTTTTAGAGTATGTAAACCTTCCTGAGCCACCCCAATAGCCTCATGGATCTGTCTACCTTCAAGAAATCCAAACTTTTCATTGGAGATACAACAAGAGAGAATAACTTTTAATCTCCTGGAAATCACTTTTGCAATGATCTTATAAAGGCAGTTGCAAAGAGAAATAGGGCGAAAATCATCAAAATTCTAAGGATGATCCTTTTTAGGGATAAGAGAGATAAAAGTTGTATTAATAGGCCCATGAACATGACCATCCAACCTGGATTCTTCCACAAGTTTTAGGATATCAGCCCCGATTAGATCAAAGAAACCAATAAAGAACTCAGCAGGCCAGTCATCCGGTCCCAGACTTTTATCCCTTTAGAATGAGTGAAGTATCTTGAGTAATTCATTATTAGAGACAACCTCCATCAACCACATGTTATCATTGTCATCCACAAACCCAGGAAAAATATTTGCAACATGAATAATTTCCACAAGAGATGGACCAGCCGGAGCAATGAAATGTTCCGCAAAGTGTTGAACTCCCAACCCATCCAAATCAACAAAGGATGAAACCGGAACACCACAATCATCATTGAATTGCCAAATGGCATTGGATAATTTCCTGCCTTTTGAAAAGCCTGAATTTTTTTGGTGTTTTTTCATCCCCGTAGGTTAACAATAGAGCCCAACTTTTTAAATGCCAAGCAGCTTCTTTTCCTCCCAAAATTTTCTGACGTCTATCTTCACACGAATAGACTTCATCTTTTGTAGTCTGATCAAGAAAACTCAAACCATGCCGATTGATAATTTGATCAAGGAAAAGTTCACAATGACAAAGTTCCTGTTCATCTCGCAAACGCTTTGCATGAGCCCAAGTAATAGTAGCTTTTTTTACTTTACTTAAATTTTCCATAAAGAGAACCCTAGCAAAATCCCCATTCTTAGAAGGAATAGGAATCCAAATGCCCTGAACCAATTTACAAAAAGAATGTTCTTTTAACCATTCGGGATTAAATTTGAATGGGCTGGGGGGGATTCCTGCTCCTTCCCTGTAACTCAAAGAAAATAGGAGAATGATCAGATTCCCCCCCACTTACCACCCATTGATGAACCAAATCGCACTCCAACACCAAATAGTCCGCAACCAAAAACCTATCCAGTCGCTTGGACACCTGATTCTCACCCATCCTCTTATACCACCACGTTGGAGAAGTATTTATAGGGGCAATGTCCAACAGGTCATGACAGGAAAAAGCATTAGTAAAAAAAGAAGCCAAAGAATCTGGTACTGCCTTAGGTCCCCAAACCTCCGCACAACCCAAGGAGAAATTTAGGTCAACTCCCAATATCACCTCGCGATTTGAAACAAAAGTCTTATTTAAAAGAGTGTTCCAAAAGGGCACCCTATTCACATAAGGGCCATAAACATTCAAAATAGTCAACACCTTCCCCAAGTGTGCATAAAAATGATCTAGTCCAATACTAGAGAAAAAACTCCACATACTATCACATCGACATCTCTTCAAATTACACCCCGAGGCTAAACCACCAGAACGTCCACACACATCAATCACAACAAACTTCCAACCCAGAAGCAAGGTTTCTAGAATACAATATACATACTCATTCAAGCCCAACGTCTCTTGAAGAAGAACCACATCAGGGCGATTGAAATCAATCAAATGCCGAAGAGATGATTTTTTGGAGGGGTTCACCAACCCACAACAGTTGAAGGAAATAATCTTCATGAGATAACCCCATCTAGGTCTTTCACTGCTCCAAGTGCCCAATTAATTGAAGACTAATTTCCCGACGCAACATTCAAAATAGCACGTTCTTGTGCCCGAGAAAAATGTGATTTTCTCCCACTACTCCTCAAAGAAGAGCTATTAGAATTTGAATGCCATTTAGATCTTCAAGTAGATAGTTCTAATAATGTTTGCAGTAAATGGAGAATGAAGATACAAACTGAACAAAACAAACCACTCAGGAAACAAACAAGTATTGCTCAGGAATTTACAGTATCATTCAAAATAATAATATCAAGTATTACAATAGTTTACATAGGAAGATATCGAATGCATTAGGAAGCAATTCAAATCTACCAAGTGGATATGACTGTATCTAACTGAATCTCTAACTCATGGTTTCTCAATAAATACCGGAGTCCAAAATTAACTCCCAGATGTCCAACCAACTCAACAAATAGTGACAACTAGTTAACTAAGTGCAATTGAGTGTGGTAGGTGGGAAAAGGTGCCTACTCCACATGCATCCATGCATTATCCATGCAAGACATGCGCTAGCTAACTTTTTGTGAACTAACGGAAAGTAACTAAGGGCTAACTGAGACTAACTAGTACTAACTGAAGTAGGTTGGTGTCGGGATTCCCAGTGGCTCCTAACATGTAGGGATTGGTCTAGGAGGCACCTAAACTAATGCATGCACATGCAGTAAGTGACACTTAACCTCTAGTAGTATTCCCCACACTCTAGTGACTGGTACATGTGGCCCCATTAGGTCAAGTGGACCCAATTGTACTAGTGGACCCAATTAATTAATTAAGTTTCCTAAGTTAGGAAATAATTAATCTAATAGACATTATGATCAAGGGAGGATTAATAATCCTAACACCCCCCCTGAATCCTATCTTGGACAATTGTGGGCCCTGGTAACAAGACCATAGGTCACCCAATATACTATCTAAGAGACATAATACAAATGAGGTAGGAAAACCTCTTGGGAAAACCCCCCTCAAAAGAGGAACTGAGAATCAAGCCTTAATGCCCAAAAGAGACTCGAGAAAGGCAAGTATCTTTTCGGTAAAAGACTTGGTAAAAATATCTGCAATCTGATCCTCTGTTGGACAGTAGTGTAGTGTGATGGTTCTATCATGCACCAGTTCCTGAATGTAGTGCATATGAACCTCGATGTACTTTGTCCTCTACTTTTGAACATGATCACTGGAGATCTTGATTGTACTCTGGTTGTCACGATAAAGATCTACTATAGGTGAAGTATGAATCTTGAACTCTGTTAAGATGTCATGCAGCCAAACTGCCTGAATAGTTGCATTCACAGCTCCCCAATACTATGCTTCTACTGAATAAAGTGCAAGCGCTGCTTGCTTCTTGCTGGACCAACAAATTGGCTCAAATCCAATCATGAATACAAAACCCAAGGTGGATTTCCTATCATTTCCATCTCCTGCCCAGTTTGAGTCTATAAATCTTGTGAGATATAACTGTGATCCACCAACATAGTGGATTCCATAATCAATAGTACCCTACACATAGGGAAATATCCTCTTTGCTTCCTTCCAGTGCAACTCATGTGGCTCCTGCATATATCTGGCAACAACACTCATAGCATAGGATATGTATGGTCTCGAATGAGTGAGATACAGAAGGCTTCCAATGAGCTATCTGTAGAGAGTGATGTCCACCAAAGGTGTAGAACCACCTTCTTCAAGCCTGATGCCTGATAGAAAAGGGCAGGGGCTGCCTTGAAATCCTCCATGTGGAATCTCTTAAGCATGTTTGATGAATACCTGGACTGTGAGATCATGATTCCCGAAGTCTTTTGACTCACTTCAAGACCAATGAACTGTCTTAATAGTCCTAAGTCAGTCATAGCAAATGCTTTATTAAGAGCAGACTTGATGCTGCTCAATCCTGCAGTAGAGCTGCTAATAACGAGAAATTCATTCACATACAATACAACTAGAAGAAACAACCCCTCCTTCTTCTTCATGTAGACATTGCAATCAGATTTGCACCTTTCAAACTTCTAAGAGATGAGGAAGGCATCCATATTGGAGTACCATGCCCTTGGGGCTTGCTTGAGTCCATACAATGATTTCCCCAGTCTGCAGACTAAGGAAGGATCATCAATAAACCCCTCAGGTTGTTTCATATATATCTCCTCCCCCAAATCACCATGGAGGAAGGCACTCTTCACATCCATGTGGTGTACTTCCCATCTCTTGGAAGCAACAATGGCCAATACCATCATGATGGAGTCCATTCTAGCTACTGGAGCGAATGTCTCATTGTAGTCCAAGCCTTGGACTTGAGAATACCCTTTTTCCACCAACTGAGCCTTGTACTTGGTTGTGGTCCCATCAACAACTATTTTGGTTTTGTAGATCCATTTTCACTGTACCAGCTTCCTTCTTGGAGGTAAGGGGACAATTTCCCATGTCTGGTTGTCATGTAGCAAATCAAACTCCTCATCCATGGATGCCTGCCATATAGGATCATGGCAAGCCTCCTTGAAGGATTGAGGATTTGAATAAAGCATCATAAAACACCTCTCAATAAGAAAAGGATCCGTGTGAGACAGTGCTACACTCTCCTTTTGATACTGGGACCTCGTTCTTCTTTTGTCATATGGATCCCCATCACCATCTCTAGCTGCTTAGCCCATTTAGGCTGCTGGAATGAGGTAGATGCTGGATCTGGATCTAGATCCATTTGAGTTGTAAGCTCAATGTCTGGATCATACTGGGACAACTCCTCTTCTGAATCTAAATTTGAAATGTCAGGATTTGAAACTGAAACTGAAACTGCAATAGGAAGTGAAGGAATGTTTATACCTTCATAAGATTTGAATGAAAGCTAAGGTGATGCTGGAATTGTGTATGGCATGAAGTGAGAGAAAATATATGCCTTGGAGGGATGATCAACAATTCCTTTCACTACAAGATCCCCAGTTGAGATTTTTGTGATCTCCACTGAGTTAGGTCCAAACACCACTTGCTTTGGTGAATTGGTGTGAGTAATCTGGTATACAAACAATAGATTAGCTGCAAGGGAGGGCACATATAGGACATATATGAACACGCCATGCTTCACTCTGATGGTGCCTCTTTGGGCAGGTAGAATTTGGGAATCATCTCCCATGTGACTAGTGGGCCCTTCATTCATGTTGAGAGAGGAGAAGAGATCCTTAGAGGCCACCATGTGATTGAAGGCTCCAGAATCAATCAAATAGGTTGTAGACCAAGGTAGTCCTACTTTCAAAGCATGACATCTTTCATGTCCATTATATGAATTATTTGCTCTCTATGGGGAAGTAGTGTTATGCTACTTGAGAAGAGCAGTCATCTCATCAAGTTGCTTCCTCATACAATGTTCTTCAAGATGGTACCCTTTTTCACAGTAGGGACATAGTTTCTTCTCAAATTTCTTTATCTTAGAGCCGGAGGCCCCTTCGGAATCTTGTTGATTTTGTTTAGGCTTTGAATAAGCTGCATTTGGATCCTTCTTCTTTGATTTCCCCTTTGCTTAAGCTTTGGAAGAGTAAAAAACTAGAAGAGCTTGATATTTGGATGTCTTCATGACTCCCATTCTCATCAATTTGTCTTGCTCTTTGATTAAGGACTCAGAAAAAAGAATCTAATCAAAGAACCTTCCAATCAGGAAAGCTTTCCTGCTTGGAATGAAATATGGAAACAAACACATAATACTCAGGGCCTAGTTTGCTGAGTATGAAAAGAACATTCTGCTCATCCTTCCGCTCTATTCTGCACTGTCTGCACTAGAGTACTAGAGACTTGAATTTAGTGAAGAATTTCTCATAGTCTCGAAATTGCTGGGATGTAAAGATACCAACTCATTATCCAGAATGTGTCCCCGAAGCTCATCTTGTTTGTTAAACAAGCTATCAAGCTTCTCCCAGGATTCTATGGGAGTCCTCAATCCTTCTGGATGGAAGAGGAGATCTCTGGAAATATAAGTACATAAGTACCCGAATGCTTCATCACAACGGCTTAGGAACTTGTTCCACTCTACCACCTGATGAGGCTCAGCCTCCCATCCATGTATGATCCTGTGGTAGCCATGCTTGCACAAGGACAAGTGCATATCAATCCTCCAATCAAGATAATTGGAGGTTGTGAGGATCCGTGGTTCAGGAGTTTGAGAACTCATAATTGCTCCGTTTAGAAGACTGCAAATACTTCTCACAAGCTACGTAGTACCTGTCAATTTCACTGCAATAACACACTTAAACATATGAACTATTAGAATCATTCTTTTCCTCCCGACATGAGCATTTTTTCAGGGTCCGTCACACCCTCTGCGTTGCTCTGAATAAATCCAGAGCTAGCAAATTTTCATAGGGGACTTATGTGGAAACCCAGCTGCTTCTGATGTTCGATGGGGAGAAACAAGCATGAAACCTGCCTAAGAAGGCTCTGATACCATATTAGAATTTGAATGCCATTTAGATCTTTAAGCAGATAGTTCTAATAATGTTTGCAGTAAATGGAGAATGAAGATACAAATTGAACAAAACAAACCACATAGGAAACAAACAAGTATTGCTCAGGAATTTATAGTATCATTCACAATAATAATATCCGACATTACAATAGTTTACATAGGAATAAATAGAATGCATTAAGAAGCAATTCAAATCTACCAAGTGGATATGACTGTATCTAATTGAATCTCTAACTCATGGTCTCTCAATCAATATCAGAGTCCAAAATCAACTCCTAGATGTCCAACCAACTCAACAGACAGTGACAACTAGTTAACTCAGTGCAACTATGTGTGGTAGGTGGGAAAAGGTGCCTACTCCACATGCATCCATGCAAGACATGCGCTAGCTAACTATTTGTGAACTAATTGAAAGTAACTACTGGATAACTGAGACTAACTAGTACTAACTCCAACTAACTGAAGTAGGTTGGTGTCGGGACTCCCATTGGCTCCTAAAATGTAGGGATTGGTCTAGGAGGCACCTAAACTGATGCATGCACATGCAATAAGTGGCAGTTAACCTCTACCAGTTTTCCCCACACTCTAGTGACTGATACATGTGGTCCCATTAGGTCAAGTGGACCCAATTGTACTAGTGGACCCAATTAATTAATTAAGGTTCCTAAGTTAGGCAATAATTAATCTAATGGATAGTATGGTCAAGGGAGGATTAATAATCCTAACAAGAGCAACCATGAGAGATAACAGATAAACCCTTGACCCAGGATTTATCACTAAGTACCTCATGGTTTCTTTTATTGTAACAGATACTCCTCCCCTAGGAGGTGCTAGATGAAGAAGGTTCAACAAAAACAATGGAAGGTGAGAAAAAAGTATTCACTCTAGGAATGGAACAGGGAATCCCACTAGAAATAAGAGGAGAATCGGTCAAGGAAGAGGAGACCACCAAAAAATCATCCATACAAATAGGTACATTAAAATTAAAATCAAAGGAATTACTGTGAACAAACGTACCTACAGGAAACCCAGGATCAATCGGTTGAGAAGCAAGAGTGGAAGCACCAACTGCACCAACCGCAATAGGAACTTGAGCAGCCGGAGTAGTAGTCTTCTCCATAACCCCAGTCTCTTGCACACCAATACAAGGAGAGTGTCCTCTCGACCTCCCCCCTTCGAGAAGTAGACGTGGGCATCCTTGGCTTCAACAGAGCATGACTACCAAACAACTATTCTTTTCCTCGAAAAGGTAAAGAGAAAGATGCTAACAAATTCCTATACACATGACAACGGTGGCACTGAAATGGAACCCCTTCCTCATCCAGAATTTGAGTAGAAGTCCCCGACGGAGTCTGAATTTTAATGTCCGTTGAAAGCCCATGTTTAATATCAAATTTTCCCAAAATACGGGCCACCTTGATAATCCTCGAAGACTGAAAGGAAAGGTCTAGAGCAAAAAATTCACCCAAAAGGTTCCCGATAGCATCAAAGTGAGCAGGCGTCCACAGATGCATGGGTAAACGAGGACGCTGAACCCATAATATTTCCAAAGCTACCTTCTCTGTTTTTGCATCAAAATGTGGATCCCAACATTTTAGAAACAAAGGAACACCATCCATACTCCACTAGAGTTCCAGAACCTTATCAACTATATCATTAGTTTCAAAAATGAAGGAGAACCAACCCTTTTCCAGCACCTTGGTATGGTTCAATTGAGGTAAAAAATCCCCCCACTGTTCCACCACCCACTGATTGAGAAAGTCTCGGCCAAAGTGTCTGCCACAATCTCGCCCTGCAATTGTTGTTGTAGCAAAATCCACAACATAATCCATCTATAAATCCACCCCTAGAATCAGAGAGTCATAGCATGCCCTAGAATTGACACAGTGCAATTTTTTACGCGAGGGCCTTTGCCTACCCAAATCCATCTTTGAAGAGAGAAGTGAATCCACCTCTGTGCTATTCCCTGCCGTAGCAGCATGAGAACCTCCCAAAACACCCTCCCGTGCTAAAGAAATAGGCACCAGAACAAAACCCACCCCCGAACACCTGTGAGGTTCATGATCAGACCCCACTGTAAAGAAATAACCCACTGAAAATGAAGAAGGTATTGTCACCGACTGAGGAATAAAACCTGACTCCACCTGACCAGGGTTTAAAACCCTAATGTGGTATTTAAAGGTTGCTAGAGGTAAAGCCACCAGCAGAGCCAAATCAACACCAAAACTTGCCAGATCAGCAAGCACCCTGCCAGTAGGCCCATAAGAGACCAAAAATGCCAGATCCTTCGAATCTCCAACCATATCAGCATACCCATGTGGACATGTAACTTGAGGGTTAGTTAACTCCCCCAGAAAATTACAGACAAGACCATCTCCCAAAGTAGGGTCAGATGTTTGGACAAGATCCAACACAGGACCCCCCCTGACACAACTGGTGCAGGAACAACGATGACCATCACGGATGAAACCGCATCCATCAAGATGATGCAATAATTCTTAGAAGTGGAAAATGCCAACAACTAACAGAACCCCAGAAATGTATGGAAAACGCGTGCATCCCCACCGGCTAATCAACAAGAAAACAACCTTAAAGAGAGTCCCAAACTCTCCCAATACTCTGCGTCCCAAACCAGTAGGAAATAGAAAAGAAGAAAACAGGCAAACCCAACAAGCTCAGAGCAAAGTGGAAACCTCTGCTGAAAAGTGTGAAAGACATAAACTCAAATGGGCGAAAGTAAATCGAATAGTGTGGTCCAAAACGAGAGCAACTCCAAATCTCAAAGGAAAGCCACCATGGAAAAGCTTCCCGAAAACCCTAAACACCAGGCCAAAATCACTCCAAGAACCGCCATCGCTCCTCCACTCCGTTTTCATTAATATATATGTGTGTGTGTTATAAAATATAACTTAAAAAAATTATATATTTTTAAAAATATTAGCGGAGTATTGTTATTTATATTTTTTTTATAAATTTTAGGAAAATTATATATATATTTAAAATATTAACTTATTTATTACTGACATTGTATTTTAATTAATTAATTTAATTTTTAGTAAATATTTATTTTTTCTCTACAGGTTACAAGGAAAATTCAATGACCTCTCAACCATATAAATCTAGATATCCTAAATAGAGATATTTATATAAAAAAACAAATGGAAAGATATATTGCAAAAAATGTGATAAAAAATGTGGGACATTAGTGACTCAAGCAAGAGATCATTTGCTTGGAATTTTAGGTGGACTTGGTGGAGGAGTCAAAGTATGTGAAAATATTAAGCCAGAGGCGAGAAAGAATTTAAGGGAAGAAATTGAATCTCACAAAAAAATAAAGGACAACCATGCAACTAAAAAGAAGAAGATGGAAGATGCACTCATGGGATACAAGGCTATTTCTAACCCTTCAAGAGCTTACATGACATCACCAACATCCCATATGCCATAAGGATTGCAAAGAGAACCTACTCTACCAAATCCCAATGCAAGACAACCAACTCTAATGAAAGCTTGGAAGCCATTGGAGCCAAAGGAGGTAGATGATTCAATCTATGATTTTTTCATTGGCTGTAATATCTTTTTTAATAATAATTAAAAGCCATTTGTTCCAAGACATGATAAAGAAGGTAGAAAAATTTGGTCCAACATATGATCCTCCTAGATATAATATGCTTAGGACCAAAGGAGTTGAGAGGAGCAAAGATAGAATGGAATAAAGGGTTAATCTTGTTAGGGATACATGGGAAATTACTGGTTGCACTCTAGTGAGTGATGGTTGGATGGATCAACAATCTAAACCCCTTGTGGATACCATTGTTGTTGTCCTCAAGGAGTGATTCATTTGTCCACCATTGATTTTATGAACAAAACAAAGAGTGTTTAATATTTATTCCATTTATTAAGGGACGCCATCTTGTCTATAGGGGAGGACAAGTAGTACAAGTTGTTACTGATAATGCATCCAATTTTGTTTGGGCTAGTGATTTACTAATGAAATTTTTTCCAAATATTTTTTGGACGCCTTATGCAGTGAATTGTATATATTTGGCCCTCCATGACATGGTAAGATACCTTGGGTTCATGAAGTTATAAATCTAGAAAGAAAAACAATCAAGTTCATTCTTAATCATAGGTTGACGTTAAGTATATTTAGAAATATTGCCACTAAAAATTTACTTAGACCAGGTGACACTAGATTTGTAACTCATTACATTGCATTGAAGACATTAGTAGAACAAAAAAGTGCATTGAGATCACTTGTTTGCAATCCAGAGTGGATAATCAATAACCTTGCAAAGGGTGATCATGGGAAAATGCTAGAGAATATTATGTTCAATCAATCATTTTGGCTATCAGCAGATAAAATTATATCTAATTGTGAGCCTATTGTAAAAGTCTTGAGGATGGTTGATTTAGATGCTGCATGTATGGGATTTGTTTACGAATGCATGGATAGAACAAAAAAACAATAGAAAATGCATGTGATAATGATCAATCACAATATCAACCAATATGGGACATTGTGGATAATAGGTGGACAAAGTTGCATAGGCCATTGCATATTGCAGGTGTTTTCTTAGCACCTAATTATTTTCATGTACCTAAGGATGTTGAAATCATGGAGGGATTTTATACTTGTGTGAAGAGGATATATCCCGAACCCAAGGTGCAAAAGAAAATCTGATTACAAACCCTAACATATATGAATGTCATTGGACATTATTTTACTACAACATGAGCGATAACGGATAGGGCTTGTATAAATAACACACCTTTTGAGTGGTGGATGATGCATGGTTATGAGGCACATGATTTAAGCTTGAACTTGCAATTAGATTTTTGAGCCAGGTAAATTGTGTATTGAGATTTAAGTTTTGATGTACATTTTAACTAAAACGTACTTGTGATTTGTTATCTTATGATAAATTGACTTAATTTACTTTCATGTAGAAAAAATAGGTTAGTAGCGCATCAGTGTGCGAGAGGAGTTGTAGCACATCAGTGTGCGAGAGGAGTTGTAGCACACATGAGTTCATCCATAGTAAGAAAAGAAACAAATTGTTCACTAACAACTTGGTAGATTTGGCCAACGTTCATTGCAGCTTAAACTTGTTGATGAGATATTTAGATGAGAAGGTGTCTGGTTCAGAGAGAGTAATAGAGGTTCCTCCTGCTACATCATATGACGTGGGATGATCTTCTAGGAGTGTTGATGATGTGAGCACATCTACACGTGGAATGGATGATGAAGAGGATGAAGAAATGTTTAGATATGAGAGCATTGGTAGTGATGAGGTCGAAGAATTTAGTGATGGCAGTGATGGAGATGGAGATGCAACTACATTTATAGATTGATTCCATGAGCATGGACTTTTAACTTAGGATTTAAAATTTATATGTTTGAACATCCATACATGTGATGGAATTAGGATCCTGACATCGTATATGTCTCATTGGTATATGATATGTTGTGTTTTAAATTTAAAATGTGTTTCAAGTTTCTTTTAATGAATAATGAATGGTACATGAACATTTCCATTGATCGATGTATATTGTTAAAAAAATACATGTTTTATTTATTTATAAGTAACCTAATTCCATTTTTTATTTGTACTAGATTTTTTTCGTTATGTATTTTTTTCATATCCAGCGAAATTTGTATCTGTATTCGTACTCGAATTATGCTACTATGCTTAGAGGGATTCCTTATATTTCTTGGAACATTCCTTTGAGACCTCCCTTATCCCCCAATTGTTGCATTTAAGAATTGGGAGATAAGCTTAATAAACGAATCCATGTTTTCTTGACCAACTTGCAATATTCTTCCTCCAAGAGCCGAAGTGGATTAAACTTCCATGGATCCAAAGGTTTGCTATCCATATTTTATATCGTGAATAAGATGGGAAGATGGTTTGAAGGGCCCCAGTCTCAACCCATGATTTAAACATAAAATTTTGAAACATTAGATCTTGTCATACTAAAAAGTGATATAGTTTCATAGAGATAACATCGTTCCCACTCCTAAAATTACACCAAGTTGGAGCTAGATTGAGTAGCTCTATCTCCACCAACTTGTGCATATCTAGAAAAAATAAATTGAAATAGTCTCCCAATAAATGCTGTATGGGGTTGTTGCACCAAATTCCACGTATATAATTGGTATAATTCATATCTCCCCAAAAAATATCCCAGGGAAAATTAAGCACTCCTCAATTCAAAAAAAGCTTCATTATGATCACTGAATTAAAACCTTTTTCCTCTAGGTCTATTGAAATGGATGACTATAGAAGAGAAGTGGAGACCACTCTAAAATCAAGGTTCCAAGTAGATAAAATACCTCTGAATAGACCAACCGGATCCAATGAATCAAAGGACCATCCTTTTAGACAGAATTCCAAAGCCATACGAGGTCACAAACATGCAATCATCGTTTCTTGGATTGCTACCACGTCCAAATGTAAAAATATCAAGGTCCTTTTGAGGGTTGTTAATTTGGACATGCCCCCCACCCCCTTGCATTGAACGATAGGAAAATCATGCGGAACCCTTTCGTGCACTACTACATAGAGGGGGGTATTAAGACAATATTTGTGTAAATTGTCTCAAGTTAAGACAAAAGAAAATTTATGTATTGTCTTAAATACTGTCTTTAATTGAGTGTCTTAAACTATTGTCTTAAGTTTAAGACACTCGCAAGACAATAATTTAAGACAATAGTTTAAGACACTCGCTTAAAGATAGTATTTAAGACAATACACAATTTTTCTTTGGTCTTAAGTTGATAAAATTTACAAAAATATTGTCATAATACCCCCTCTATGTAAAAGTGATAGAATATAAATATTTATGATAGGGAACAGTGGAATCGAACAACCAATCTTCTTCATTTTATAATGCAGATGATCTACCATTGAGATAACACCCTACTACTTCATATACAAGAAAAATATTTGAATTTTTTAGTGTGTTTTTAAAGAAATGATCATTCATTTGTAGTTCTCATTGATATTGCAGTTTTAATACTCATTCATCTCAAAATCAATAAATACCTTCATATGTTCTATATAAGAATTGGGAGAAAGGAGGTGGGCTTGGTCAATGCCACTGAAAGTGGTCAATCAAATTAACAAAATGACTTGACAATTATGTAAAAGACTTAACGTAATATAATCGAACTAACATGAACAATGTGCTACAACATCACATGAATAATTGAAACAATAGCATAAGGGATACTTGAAGCCAATACTATGATGAGTGATGTTAATATAAGATGCCAATAATATGATTTGTCAGCAGAAGGACACCCAATGATCATTCACCAAAATGCTTAATTTCTCATATCGACATATGTTGTAATCACATCTAGAATGAAAATGGAAATCACACAAAAATACAAAACAGATTTGATGTTATGACTGCAATAACCATGCACTAACAAATCCAAACAATAGAACACAAAAAACATAAAAGGGTTCAACACATAAATGTTCAACTTTACCATTTGCAAATTGATTCCTCTTACCATCAAGGAGAAGATTGATTCAATGGACATGAGTATGGAATCACAAGAGGTAAATTACTTAAACTATAACATATGGAATATAGGTTTAGGTCAGAATATGAATATCATTCTCAATTTATCATATGCATGAAAATAATGTATAGACTTGATTCAATTATCAGTAATCACTAAAACAAAGAATGAACTCAAGGGAAAAAACACATGAGAAATAATTTATGTCAGATCTACATGAAACATTGAATGAGAGTACTTTAATTATATTAGACTGAGCAGTTCAAATCCATTACTCACATAACAGAGCTCAATGTTATGGAAATCATTTCACCACAACTTTAGAAAGTTAACCTGATTTTCCATAGGGAGAATATTAATCAAATTTATTGTACAAGACTTAAGAGAAAACAAGTGAGACTGGACATGAAATACACATATCCAATTTTACTTCCACAATGATCACAAGGGAAACAAGTAAAAAAACAAAGCTTCGTGACTCTTCTCAAAGGTGTATGCGGTGGAGGACCATCCCTAGGTTCTAGGTGAGGTGGCATTCGGTTCCCTAACCTATGGGGAAGATCTCTTAGACCCCTCCTCCTAATCCTCAACCTACTTTATTCCTTTATCCTTATAAATTGAACCCTCTCTCCATTGTGAAGGGAGGAAGGACTATGGTACTTTTATGCTGGTGGAATTTCTAGGTGATCCCTATCATCCTTTGGGAGGCTTATTATCTTGCTTTGGAGGCTTGGATCGTTGAATGGAATGTTGCAACATTAAGGAAAGGTTGTGACACTCCTTCTTTATGTAATTCTATGTATCTACTTGATTACATTAATACAAATCTCTTTCCATAAACATTGTTGTGTTGATAATGTTTAGATCTTTTTTCCTTAACTGTTAGCTTAGATCAATTCATGTTTGGATACACATGTACTGTTTGCTTGTTTCCAATTTCTCTACAGGGTTTTGCAGCTCAAGATATGAAGGATCTGGAGCTTGGATCAACAAAGGGAGAAGAGGATTTGTAGACCTCAGGTAGGTGATCTATCTGTAAACTTGCATTTCTATTTGATCTAGGAAAGTAGGATGTATTATGTACTTGATTTGTTCTAGATCCACTTGGCTTAGGGAGATCTGGCTTGAGTCCACTAACAGTTTTACTTATACAAGTAATAATAAACTTACCACTCTTCATACTACATCGATATAACCCGACTATTAACTATGTACTCTACTTGATCTACTATTAGTCAATGAACTCCATTAGGAATAGAAGGAAGTCTATCAGAAACAAATATAGGTCTTATTGAATTCAATGTATCTATAGAGATAGGTCCTGCTATTATTTTTCTCTTTGCAACTGCACAACCCTTGCCATTCCTTCTTTAACTAAGGATCCGCCCCAGATACCACCCAAAGTACACTCTATCTGAACCTATTGCTTTCTGCAAAGTTGAATCCCAGATAGCTTGAATAGTGCTAGATTTTCGAGAAATTTTAGTTTTATCTGGCCTCCCTCCATTTCCCCTAAGCCGATGCAGGGATGACATTATTGTAATCATGCTGGTGTGGAAGTCCTGTTACTAATCTCACTTGAAATTGGGGACTTCCTCTTTGTACGGTGTGTATTCTTTATTGACTTCCATGTTGCATCCCTTTAGTAATTCATGGCATACACTAACTAGTAACTTCATTAGTATTTTTTTTATTCCCGATTCAGAACTCTTTGTTGATTATGGTTGCTCTGGGACAGGCTCTATCTTTAGCAGTTGGGGCACATATTTAACTATAGGTAGGTTATTACCTGGGTTGATTTCCTTCTCTTGAGGCTGACACAATCTATTCTAATTGTTATTTTCATACGTTCATATATACCCTTCATATTGGATTTGATTCGTTACTAACGATCTTATCTACTCATATATTTCGTGATGATTCGAGACTAACTTGACAGACTGAATACTAAGTAAAAATATCCATGCACACCTTGAAGAGATTTGTTAATCGGTAAGTCACAGCTAAATAGGGAAAGGGAAAAGCACGGGCTCACTGCACTTGTAACCTCGGCTTGTTATTTGAGGTAATTACCCTGTGAGGAACCTTGAACAGTTGTTTGAGCGGAATTTGGGCATGATGAAATTGGAACTAGTACAGATGGAGTGGGAATGGAGGTAGAAGTGAGAACAAAAATGTCTAGCTCATCCAACACAATATTCATAAGTATCAGAGAGCACCGAGCCTTGCAGAATACCCATCATTTTCTGCGTCTTGTCAGGGGAATCTAATGGTGCAAATACCAAGTCATTTTATTAAGTATTGAAGGTCCACATTTACTCTATCTTGGGGACCCGGTAAATTAAAGAGTGGGAAGGAAACCACCTATAGTGAAGTGTTTCTCTGCTCCTAATTGGGAGCACTCCATTAAACGACTAGCGACTATTAGTAGCACTTCGTAGAGCATCATTCATGCATGACCAACCCCCATCCACCACCCCATAATGGAAGGAAGTTATCTGATGTATGGTAATTCCCAATTCATTCGACAATAAAATAAGATATTCTAAAAGGTAAACTCTCCTTTTTGGGACCATAATCCCCGCCCCATAGAGTAGTATGCAACATGTTGGAGAAGGAGTTATCTAGGTTGTAGGAAAAATATATGGATTTCACAATTTTACATACCACATTGTGCATTCCAACTCTCTGTGAATGTATAGAAGGAAAACTTGAGACCTGCCAATATCAATAATACCTACCAATATAAATAATATTTTTATATTATGCCATAGTTCTAACTATTATTGTCCATTTGATGCTAGCTATTGCAAAGTTCCTTACAATATTAAGGCCATTTTGAACAGTGATATCATAGTGCATGAAATTCCCCTAGCTCCAACCTCGAGCCTCCTCCCTCCTCCCTTCTCCTCTCCCCTCCTCCTCCCTCCCCTCGGACCTCCTCCCCCCCTCCTTCACCGTTGAGCTCCCTTTGGTGCTTGAGGGAGTTCAACAGTGGAGGAGGGGGGGAGGAGGGCCAAGGGGAGGAGGAGGAGGGGGGAATAGAAGGGAGGATGGAGGAGGGAGGAGGGGAAGGGAGGATGGAGGAGGGAGAAGGGATTCGAGCTCCACTCCCTTGGGTGCCAAAGGGTCGACCCTTACAAGTGGCACGATTCTCAATCGCGCCGCTCGTGAGGGGCATCCCTTTGGCACCCAAGGGAGTGGAGCTCCGCTCCCTTCTCCCTCCTCCCTCCTCCACTGTTATTTGAGCTCATCGTTGCACATAAAAAAGAAAGGGGTCAGAGAAAAGTGGTTTATGCCAACAAGCTTTCAAAAGTATTGTGGAGTCCAGTTGATCCTTTGGAGGGCGGTTGAGAAGAAGTCCGATGTCGCAAGGATCTAGGATATGAAGTTCTCTAATTTTGGCCAGCAAAGGGCCACAACATAGTTGCTAATTGCGACACGAACTTCCGTGGAAAGTCGCTGCTAATTGCGATATGAGCTTCTACAAAAGACCACCTTGTAATGGACAAGATAGAGTGCATTGTCCCAACAAAAACTAACAACATTTTAACATTAAAAATATTATCATTAAAATAATATTTTTAATATTCTACCATTAAAAATAAAAATCATAAAGACAATATATTTTTTAATTATAAATATGGATTACGTTTTCTTACTTATTAAAAATTTGATTAATTTTAGAAAACATTAAATTCCCTTTTACAAACATAATTTTTGTCTAGTGATGTTGAATATCAATGTATTGGATTGGGATATACATATGGATCCAATAGATTACTGAAAACACTTGTTAGTCAATGCTTAGCATAAACATTAGCTTTGCATATTTTTCATACTGTAGATGGTAAGTCTTGCAATTGAAGGATATATGGATATATATTTTTTCGTATAATGTAATGTAGTATCTAGAATATTAAGTAGGTCACTCACATGCATGTCTACCGATATAATGGTATGTAGGATCTAGAATATTAAGTGCTCCAGTCTTCGACTTGTCTTTTGCTGCTACGAGTGGATGCGACCAAGAAGAATAAAGTGATCCTCGTCACGGGCTCCGGGCAGACCGCACAGGCTCCGGGCAGACGGCACAAGCTCCTCGACACGTGCTCTAAAAACTCCCTCATGAAAAGAGATGAGCATCAAACAAATGTCCAGATAGAAAAATAAAGTGCAGAGGGAACCTCAGAACTCCATTGAAGACGTTAGAGCTGGATCGTACACCACCATATCACTCAAAAGATTTATGAAAATTAAAAAGCTTTATAACTATCTAAATAAAGCTTTATAGAGGGTTTGACTAGTTATTTAGATAGTTATAAAGCTTTTTATTTTCCATGAAAGTTGTTCAAACGCTTGTATAGGACATTATCCTATAAAAGTTGTTCAAACGCTCGTATAGGACATTATCCTAATCTTTTGGACCATGGCGTTAGTAGCCTATGTTTTATGTTTTGTCTTTGAAGTGTTATAGTTATTTAGATAGTTATAAAGCTTTTTATTTTTCATAAAAGTTGTTCGTATAGGACATTATCCTAATTTTTTGGACCATGGCGTTAGTAGCCTATGTTTTATGTTTTGCCTTTAAAGTGTTATGAAACTTCAATGACAAATTAAAAATTTGTGGTTGGTTTTATTTTGTAATGAGTTGGACAAGAATCTTATAAAAAATATTTTTATTATTATTGCTCAACTTGTATATATGTTTAAATTATTAATTTTATTATAATATAATGAATGTTTTTATATTATGAATGGTATATAAATCATATTTAAAATAAAGTTTTACTAGCATTTTAAATTGATATAGAAATGCTTAAGGTAAGGAGATAGAATACTCTGTATAAGCAAAACTACATAAAATATTTGATGAAAACGAATATGTCCAAAATATATAAGGTAAACGCATGGATATAAAGTATTTAGTGTTTCTTTTAAGCATGTGGTGATTTCGAATAAAATATTTTATTTTTTAAGTTGATAGGTGATAACATTTATTGGTGTTATTCTTTCACTTTACTAGAGCAGGTTTATATTGTGAGTTTTTATTGCAACGAGTTTTTACTGCGACATGTCACCACGAAGGGAGGGGATGCAAATGTTCCATCGCCAAGAATTAGTGGGTGTAGAGAGCATATGATCCTATCATTGTGAGTTGTCAACGTTGACCTCCATTGTGCTCAACCCAACCTAGTCTTCCAAAAACCTTAAAACCACCCAAATTGAGTCGATTTTTCTCTTTTTCCATGCAAATTTGGATTTAAGATTCGATCTAGCTCCCTAATGAGGGTGAGATTGATAAATATGTGTAATATTTTTTTTTATCTTACTACAATTGGAATACAGATTAAAGAGAAAACGGTAATGGGGTCTGATGAATAGTTAAACGTCAAAGGGATCCTGGGCATCATCTATCTATCGAAGTTCACCAACCACAAGTTAAGTGGTTGTGCTAGTAATTCAATATACTGTTAGTTCTTAAAGACCTAGAAATATCCATATGCAATCACGTTATGGAATACAAAGTAATTTAGGAGGAATCAAAGGAACATGTCAAGTGTATTAAATTTTAACAACGCTTAATATTGTAATAATATTTATGTTTGTGCAACCTAGATGAGTTGAAAAAATCCATAAACATGCATACATAGTAAAATTGTAAATAAGACAAACTCCAAGTTTTGATATTGTGAACTAGAAGTGATTTTGTTGCAAATGGATTAAGCTTAATCATGACCTTAATGTAGTGTTGTTGGGGGGATTAGGGGGTTAGGGAGGGGGGAGTTTTAATTTTAATTTTTTAAAATTTAAATGTAATGTTGTGGGGGGATGGGGGGGTTTAGGGGGTTAGGGGTTTAATTGTTTTTTTTTAATTTTTTATTATTATGTCCAACCCGTCCTATGCACAAAAATATAGATTTTGAAGGGGTGTCAGAATCCATGGATGAATTTGAATAATTTCACATGAAACATTTTTGATGTTTTTTTATTAGTATGATGTTTGTAATTGAATCTCTAAAGGAGTTTTTGAATATTTATATGATTCATTTGTTCTTGTATGGTATAATATATGATTTCATTATGAATCACATCGTAATTTCTTTGATTTTACATGGTTAGAGTGGTGAAATTATTAATGAAATATTTGTTTTTTTTAATATGCAAGTTTAAAAAAGTTGTAATTTATCTCTTGACCAAAAAAATATTTTTCCAATTTAGGGGTTGATTTTAAATTTTTTGTAAATAATAGTATCAGATGTTTAGGCCATGGCTCTATTTTTTACCTCCCCCCCACCCGCCAAAAAAAAAGAACGTGTTTATTGGTATCAACACTTTTCCATTTGGAGGGTGTTTTTGGTGTTATTTATACAAAAATCATTGTTTTAAGGCTAGAGTTCTTGTTCTTAGTATAAAGTTCTTGTTTCATAGTATAAGTGGTTACAACAACATAAGTTCAACATTAAAGGAAGATCGTACAACATGTTTTCCAAGGCTGACAGTACAACATTTATTGCAGTCCATACATGTAATTTCCAACATGAAATTCGAGGAAGATTATACAACGTTTAATGCAAGTTGTATTGATTAATTAATACAGGTCGTACAATAGGTCTGTATGGGTAGAAACATGCATGTTTTTTTGAGGCAGAAAACATGCACACAATTCGAGGTCCATATAGCCACACATGTGAAGCTGTACACCATATTTTTATGGGTTTTCTAAGATTTTCGTACAACAATTGTTTAGAGTGATTTTGACATGTTTTTCGAGGAAGAAAAAGGGAGATAAGTACTGCTGTAATTTGTTTTTTTAAATTTGCCTGAAAAATAAATTTTCTCTCTGAAGAATAGGTTTTCCCTTTGGGGTTTTTCCTGGACCATTTTGATAAAAAACCAGAGTCTTTAAATTTCATGTGTGTTGACTGAAATATTTTTTTGAGTAAGAATAGTAGGGTTTTCATAAATATTTCTAAGTTTAAAAGTTGAAAATTATCTGATGTGTTTTATGTTTTAAGTTAAAAATTTTGATTTTTACATGAACATGAATGATGGGGTTTGGGCATTAAACTGTATGTAGTGATTGAAACTAAAACCAGGTTGGGGTAACAAAATTTTTCAGCTGGAACTTATCCATTTTCACTGAATTAATTGTAGGTTTGAAGAGTATCCAATAAAGTTCGAAATCCAAAAAGAAGAAATACCAAGCTCCAATTCGAATCTTCTTAATGTCTCCTCTTTCTCTTAATTTCTCTATCATTCTATGAAGAAGTCAAGCCCTGATGTAACGATGAAGCCTTGTGGCATCCTATATGAAGTTTATGTATGATTCTGAACCATTTGTATCATTTCTTTAATTATTTCTATACAGAAGTTTGCATCTCTAAAGTTATTTCTAAGACCCTCTCTAGAATTGAATAGAAATTGTCTAGTTTTCAGTGATTTTGCAGTAATTGAACTTCTACTTAATGAATTCGAATGATTTTTGTTCCTAAATTTATTTAATACTTACTGAGCATCATACATTTCTTAGTTTTTAATTTTGAAATCCTTTGAGGTCATTTGGGAAGTCTTGAATCAAGACTAGCTGAGTTGTTCTGGAGTGATCCTAATTAAATATTGACTCCCAAACTTTGCTAAAATTTCCCTAAACCTATCAATTCTACCTATTTCAATACCAAGGATATAGTTTTCATATAATGGGGTACCCAAGAGCCTTAGAGTATACTTCAGCCTCGCTGATGTTCGAAACATAAATTATCCCAGTGCTTTGTGCAAAAGAACCTTGAGATTGTGCAACTTACTTGCTATCTTATGAATGAATTTTGATCTTATGTATCTATGATATACTTTCTCAGACCTGTAATTACCATTCTACATATCCATTCCCCAATTCTTATGAATTTCAGAAGGGCCTAACATTGTTTGAACAAAACTAGTGAGTCCTAGCTCATTTCTAGCACCAAGTTTTGAGTTTTCCTGATGGGATCTATGTGTTAGAGTTGATATCTCCTGAAATATGATTTGGCTATATTAAAAAATGGCACCAAAATTTTATCACTCAGAAATTCTCCTTGGTTGTGAAATAAAACTCTCAAGCTAACCTTAAACCAAGCATTAGGATTGAAGAATTGCCTTTTCAATCCAAAGGGGGCTCCCTTTTACTAATTTGTTGTCCAAAGGTCACTCTAAGAATTTTTCATGTATTTAAAAAAAATGGCCATACATTTTTATGGTAACATGGTTTAATAAAATGGTTGAATTAGGAAGAAAACCATTGGGCATGGAGTCAATAAATGAATATAATTTAAGTTGGAAGAAACTAGTTGTAGAACAAACTAGTAACATAGGAAAGATGATATACCATTTTCTCAGGCTTTTAGTTGTTGTAGTATGGTAGAATATTTGGAGAGAGACAACACCTCAACACAGAGCATCTAACAAGGATGAATTCTACATCAATTTTTAGAAGAACAAGTGATAATGTTTGAATCTGGTGAATCAGAGCATCAAAGATGAATTCTAACTCATTCGTTTTCATTCAAACACAAAAGAAATAACACAAAATGGAATAGTGAAGGAAATACATTCACATAAGAAATCATAAACTAGAAAATGATAGCACATGAATATTTTGGAAAGATTATGAACTTGTGCTCTTTGCAAACTTTTATTAATATCAAAACATAAGTTACAGTACACAAAAATGTCCCTCTGTATTTCATAATCCAACCCCTATTACATTGTAAAGTGTGAAATATATACAAAAACGATTCAAGAGAACCCTAACCAACTATTTGCTAAAAATAGAATTCTTACAAACAAATGCCTAAAAATATGGAATGGTGCCAATTATTCGTTGATACATGTCCTTGTCATGCTAAAGAATTGCACGAAGAATTGATTATGTTCATCAACTATTGTATTTAAAATATGAAAGTGCCACATGTATGCTTTAAATCTGGAAAATATTTGCCTCCTAAACTTTGCAAATGATTTGGAAATCATTGATTTTTGCCACTTCTTAATTTTTAGAAATATAAATTTTAAATATTTGGGAATCATATATTTTGATAAAAATATTACCCAAATATTTCTTTAACTTAGAAGACTCTATTTCTAAATTTCCATAGAAACAATTAGTGCCCATGGTTTTGAAAACCATGTCTTTATTTTCCATCCATAGAAAACCATCTCCCATAACACTTCTCCATTATTTTGGATTTGATTTGATTTGTTTATCTTTGTAAAAATCATCCAAATCCATGTCTTGTTTTTCCCATATTTTATATATTTATGAATAAATGAAATTCATAGATATATTTACAATCAAATTTATAATTTGTCAATTTTTTTACTATTTCTTCCTTAGCACCAAAGGTTATATCGTAAGGTTAAACATTAGGAAAATAAAATAATATTTTATCTCCCAAGGCATTTCACTAGTGATGGATGGTGGTATTATTCACACTGCTTAGGGCAGCGGAATGAATATCCTTAGCACATGTGGATAGTGCTTTAAATTTCATTACCACTTCAAAACATTATCCTTATAGCTATTTGAATCACTGAATAAATAACAATTGTTTAGCCATAAGATTCTCTCCATCAAACTCAGGAAGGTATTTGCAATACTTTTTAGAAAATCATGAAGGGTAGAAGGAAATTTGAAAGGGCTATATCTATCTTGGCCCCTTGGAATGTTGAGGTTTGAATACAAGAGTTACTATATCACCCTTGATCTCATGAGGTTCACCAGATTGGTGGTAGACATCATCTCGAATTTTTTCAAGATCAATTATGAAAGAAGATGGTACATCAACAGTTTTAAATGAAGGATGTACAAGTGTAGGTCTATGGTGGTAATTTGAATGCAGTAAGTAGAGAAAAATTCTTTTGATATGTTCAAGAAAGGAAAATATGTAATTGATAGAAAAGGATATCATATCTTGGAGAAAATTCAAGCTTTGGTACCTGGTTTTCTCGTAATTTCCTTTCATGTATTTGTCAAAAGGGTTCATTCTCTAGTGGAGTCTTTGAATTTGATTGAATGCTGATTGGAGTTGCCAAGTGAATGGTACAAAACCACTTTATGTCTGACTTCCATTCACCGTTAGAAATCAGATCTAAACACTGTTGTTCTTCTGAGAAATTGATTTGAAGCCTCTGCCTCCTCAACAATGTGTAATGTCCTCATTTTTTATATCCCTGTCGTCAAACCTAACCTACTCAATTCTATGGTTCCTAGTGGATAAAAATTAAATAATTTAACAAGGAGTTACATTATTCAACAAAGTTAGCTTATGTAATTAAATTAGAAGTGATGAAGATCATAGTTTGATTAATTAATTATTAATAATTTTTATAAGTTGTAAATTAATAGGGGGGCCAAGAGGGCACATTAGATGAGCATAATGGATATGAGTTGTCTCCTTAGAAGTTTTTTGAAAGAAAGCATCCAAAAGCAGGAAAAGCAGTAGAAAAATAGTGAAGATAGGAGTTTCCTAATTTTGAGAGATAAGGATCAAGGAAGATTAGTAAAAGCAGGAAAGCAAGCTAAAAGTGTTAGGAAATTTCTAGAGGACAATTTTAGCCAAGGAGTTCGAATTCACGAAGGAAAGTGGGTCCAAAGTAAAAGCAAATTACCTAAAGAATAAAGCTGAGCAAATAAGAAAGACAACAAAGCAAGGAAAAAGAAGGAAAAAGCTATATGAACAAAATTAGTCAATGAGGGCGCCTTGGTTGAGGCATATGGACAACATTCAATGTATATTGATGGCCAATAATATTATAAAAGAGGGATGGTGCACCAATCAAACATCTTTTTTACAGTTTATGTTTTTCATTGAGAGCATTGAGCTTCTCTAACTTGGGAGATGTGCCCCTAGTCCAAGATGGGAGATGTGCTCCTACTATTGAGAGGATGATGGTGTTGAAATTTTACCTAAGAATTGTTTGTTCATTCATGCCTTGAGGTGGAAAAGGACACTTTAAATGTGGTCCCTAGCTTATTTTAAAAGTGGGAATGACTTTATTTAATAAAGTGACTTTTAAAGTGAGTTTGAGTCATTAATGATTTTAAAGTGACGTTACGGTAATTAAAAGGTGGGTGAATAATAAATCTCATTTAATAGTTAAAAAGTGATTTTTAATGAGAAAGTGAGATGATCCCTAGGTCTCATTTAGTTGGATTTTAATCTAAGCCATTGATTTGGAGATAGAAGTTACTCAAACAAAGAGGCTAGGGAAAGAAAAAACTAATTTATTGTTCACATTCCAAACAGAGAATTTTTGGAGAGGAGAGAGCAAGAGAGAGAAGTCATTTTCTGAGAGAGAAAGAAGACAAACCCTTGCATAGAATTTGAAAAGAGTTCAATAGGGCACAATTCCCAAGAAGGGCAAAGTTTTCTAGAGGACCTTATAATAGCAAAAGTACAACATTAAAGCCAGACCGTACATGTTTTACAAGGCCTATCGTACAACATTCATTTCATCTGGCATAGGTGATTTCTAGCGTGAAATTTGAGGTCGATTGTACAATATTTAATGCACGTCGTACTGTGTAATTAATGCAAGTCCTACAACAGGTCCGTACAGGCAGAAAATAGGCACAATTTTTGAGGCAACAAACGAGCACAAAATTTGAGGTTCGTACAACCGCATGTGTGAGGTCGTACACCATGTTTTTTTTTGGGTTTTCTAAGATTTATGTACAACAGTTGTTCAGAGTGATTTTGACATGTTTTTCAAGGAAGAAAAAGGGAGATAAGTACTGTTGTAATTTATTTTTTTAAATTTGTCTGAAAAATAAAATTTATCTCTGAAGAATAGGTTTTCCTAGACCATTTTGGTAAAACATCTAAGTCTTAAAATTTCATGTGTGTTGACTAAAAAAATTTTCTACTTAAGAAAAGTAGGGTTTCCATAATTTTTTTTGAGTTGAAACGTTGAAAATATCTCACGTGTTTTATGTTTCAAGGTAACAATTTTGATTTTTACATGAACTTGCATTGTGGGGTTTGGGAACTAAACCATATGTAGTGACTGAAACTAAAACTGGGTTGGGTAAAAAAAACTTGCATGGTATTAGAGCGGTGTTGAAGGCTAAAAATTACACTCATAAATAAATTTCAAACTTGGAGAAATAAGGGAAAACATGGTTTTGAGAAGAAACATGTTATTGGACCTATTTGCAGTGATGACTATCAGACTTAGGCTAGAGGACGGGTTGGATGCGGTAGTTAATTTTATCCCTTGGAAGGCTAGAAATGTCTTGATATTGCAAGAGATTAAACTATAGGACATAAGGAATAGCACTATTGCACATCCTATCACTATTCCTACATTTGCAGTTGATAATGAGGAATTTGATAAACAAGACAATAAAGCAAAAATAATCATACTTGATTCCATTAAAGACCATATCACACCACATATTTCTGGGAAAGACTATGGTCATCATATGTGGACTGCTTTGACAAACCTTTACCAAAGTTCCAATGAAAACCAAAAAATGGTGTTAAGGGAGAAACTGAAGAGCATTAGGATGAACAAGGGGGAGATCATGCTCTTCTATCTTACCAGGATTACATAGGTTCGAGATGAGCTTGGAGCAGTGGGAGAGAGGGTGTTGGATGAAGAGTTGGTTCACACAACACTGAACGGAATGACAAATATATGGTATGTTTTTGTTGATTCTATTATTGCTCGTGAGCACATGCCCACATGGGATCGTCTTTGGGATGACTTCATACAGGAGGAGACCTGCAAAGGATATGTACAGGGCAGTACATCTCACAGTAAGGAGGATGAGTAGAATGTGGCATTAACAATGAAGGGGAAGAAGAAGAATTCCAAGAAAGGTTCCAAGGGCGGAAACAAGCAACATGATGGTGACAAGAAGGACATCAACAAAGTGAAATGCTTTGCTTGTCAGAAGTTTGGGAATTATGCTGGACAATGCCCAAACAAGAAGAATAAGAAACAATAGACAACAACTTCGTTAGATATTGATGAGTATGTTGATCCACTCAACAATTGGAATTGTTTGTCAACTCCGACAGGTTCAACATCAACTTCAACAAGTCCAAACCTCGACACAACCTCGACATGCATCGTCGACACCGGTGATCGACACGACTACGATAGATTTTATCTCTGTCTTCCATTCGTTCGTAACAGTTGAACTTTCAAACCGTGCTAACTTCTCTTGTAACTAAATGTAACAGGAAGACAACCCAAGCGTTCTCATCACTCTATATAAACATGCACACTATTGTAATATACAAGCAGAGTATTGAGCATAATACAACAGTAATAAAGTAACAAATATTGGTTCTAATTCTTGCATTTTGTCTGTGTATATGTTTCGATGTGTGTAGTGTATTTCCTACTTTGCTTATTCTTAATATGCTTCCATAACAGTGCTTGATTCATTTAATCAAATTGTTGTCCCCGTTGTGTGCCTGGGCACCCAGATCATTGGTATTAGAGCATATTCATAGCTTTTTATTGCTTAAGTTATGTGTAGACACTTCTATCGAGGTTACCTGGATTATGCATGTTCAAACATGCTCGTACACTCAGAAATCCTATAAGACAGTATCTTCAAATTCATAGTATTCATCTACTTGCACTACTAGATCGAAGATGGTCGAAGAAACAAATAATAGACATGCAACTTACGAGATAGATCAATTCATAGAGAAAGCACTATCTCGATAGTTAATTGACATGTTCGCCTAGTTCAATGAGATTCTCACACGATTCTCCTCAACCTCAGGAGGATCCTCGACGAGATCCAACTTTGACAAAATTATTCCATTCAAAGTGCAAATGAATTTGGACATACCGAATCTTGAAGGAAATATTGACATGAAATCTATAGACAATTGGGTACAACAATTGAAATCCTATTACTCTATGAATAAAATCTCAGCAGCTAAGAAGATCACCATTGGATCCTGAAAGATGTCGACCTTTGTGCATTGCTGGTGGGACAATCTATCAACAAAGAGGGAGAAAGATGGAGATCCCATAGACACACGTGAGAAATTTGTCGAGTACGTCTGGAAGAAGTTCTACTCACCCAAATACATTGAACAACAGTATAAGAAGTGGCAACAGTTAAGGCAATGGAAAGACCGGTCCGTGCAGAGTTACACTGACAAGTTCTATCGAAGCATGGCAAGACTTAGAACTCAAGAAGAAGATAAATTGTTGGTTTTGAAGTATGTCAGCATATTGTCCCTGAACATTCAACAAGAGATGGAGTTTTTACTATCAGTATGCTTTTGGATGCATTCCGCTACACGAGTAAGCTTGAAGCTAAGCAGAAAGGAAAAACATGCTTCATGACCAAGGAAAAAATGTTGCAGAGATTTCAGATGGAGGAGTTCAAGCCCATGTCCACACCCATGATCACCAACTAGAAGAAGCTTCATGCTTCTGATGGATATTTGGTGGATCTTACTTTGTATCATCAACTTATTGATTCATTGATGTATTTGGTCAACACCATACCATATATGAGTTTTGTGATGAACACTCTTAGTCAGTTCATGGTGGAGCAAAGGAGAGTGCACTGGATAGCCACAAAACATATTTTGAGATACCTTGTTGGGATTGTAGACCATGTTTAAGACTACAGGATGTCAAGTTGAGTGGACTTGGTTGGTTTCACATACTCAAATTGGGAAGACAGTGATTTAGACCGGAAGAAGACTTCTGATTGTTGTTTCAATTTGGGTTCGACAGTTGTGTCGTAAGCAAAATTCCATCGCTTTGAGTTCTGTAGAGGTTGAGTATATAACAGTCAGTTAGGCTAGTTGCGAGGCATTGTGGATTTACAAGTTGATGGTAGACTTATTTGGTCAGGAGCTGAGGCATACTATTATTCATTGTGACAATCAGAGTTCCATCAAGCTCTTTGAGAATCTGGTGTTTCGACAAGTCAAAGCATATTGAGATCATATACCACTTCATCAGAGACTATGTTTAGAGAGGATTTGTAGAGTTGCAGTACATTTCTATTAATGAGTAGGTAGCATACATTCTCATGAAATCTTTGGGAATAGGGAAGCATATTCATTTCAGAAACAAGATGGGGGTGGTGAAAAACACCTTCCTCGGTAAGAGGGAGTGTTGAAATCTTACCTAGGAAGTGTTTGTCCATTCATGCCTTGGGGTGGAAAAGGACATTTTAAATGTGGGCCCTATATTAGTTTAAAAGTGAGAATAAATTTATTTAATAAAGTGACTTTTAAAGTGAGTTTGAGTCATTAATGATTTCAAAGTGACTTTATGATAATTAAAACATGGGTGAATAATATATTCTGATTTAATATTTAAAAAGTGATTTTTAATGAGAAAGTGAGATGAGCCCTAGATCTCATTTAGTTGGATTTTAATCTAAGCCATTTATTTGGAGATGGAAGTTACTCAAACAAAAAGGCTAGGGAAAGGAAAATCTAATTCTTTGTTCACATTCCAAAGACATAAATTTTGGAGAGGAAAGAGCAAGAGAAAGAAGTCATTTTCTAAGAGAGAAAGAAGACAAACCCTTGCACAGAATTTGAGAAGAGTTCAGTAGGGCACATTTTCGAATAAGGGCACAGTTTTCTAGAGGACCGCACAGTAGCATAAGTTCAACATTAAATCCAAACCGTACAACATGTTTTCCAAGGTTGACTGTACAACATTTATTGCAGTCCGTACAAGTGATTTCCAACACGAAATTCGAGGAAGATTGTACAACAATTAATGCAGGTCGTGCAACATGTTCGTATAGTCAGAAACATGTATAGTTTTCGAGGCAACAAACATGCATGATATTCGAGGTCCATATGACCTCACATGTGAGGTCGTACAACACATTTTTCTAGGTTTTCTAATTTTTCCATACAACAGTTGTTTAGAGTGATTCTAGCATGTTTTTCAAGGAAGATAAAGGGAGATGAGTACTCTTGTAATTTATTTATTTTTTAAATTTGCCGGAAAAATAAAGTTTCTCTCTGAAGAACAGGTTTTCCCTTCAAGGTTTTTCCTGGACCATTTTGGTCAAAAATACGAGTCTTAAAATTTCATGTGTGTTCAATAAAATATTTTTATGAGTAAGAAAAGTAGGGTTGTCATAAAAAAATTTGAGTTGAAATGTTGAAAAACATCTCATGTGTTTTATGTTTCAAGTTAAAAATTTTGATTTTTACATGAACATGCATGATGGGGTTTGGGCATTAAACCATATGTAGTGACTGAAAATAAAATCGGGTTGGGGTAACAAAAAAAATTCAGATGGAAATTATCGATTGTCACTGAATTTTATTGTAGGTTTGAAGAGTATCCAAGAAAGTTTGAAATCCAAGAAGAAGAAAGACCAAGCTCCAATTCGAATCTTCCTAATTTCTCCTCTTTCTCTTCTATTCTCTATCATTCTGTGAAGAAGTCAAGCCCTGATGTAATTATGAACTCTTGTGGAATCCTATCTAAAGTTTATGTCTGATTATGAACCATTTGTATCAGTTCTTAAATTATTCCAATAAATAAGTTTGCATCTCTAAAGTTATTTATGAAACCCTCTCTAGAATTGCATAGAAATTGTCTACTTTTAAGTCATCTTGCAGTAATTGAACTTCTACTTAATGAATTCAAACAATTTATGTTCCTGAAGTTATTTAAGACCTTAATGAGCATCATACATTTCTTATTTTTCAATTTCGAAATCCTTTAAGGTAATTTGGGAAGCCTTGAATAAAAACTAGCTGAGTTGTCCCAGAGTGATCCTAGTTAAAATTGACTCCCAAAATTTGTTAAAATTTCCCTAAACCTATGAATTCGACCTATGCAAATACTAAGGATCTATTTTTCATATAATGGGATGCCCAGGAGCCCTAGAGTATACTTCAGCCTCGTTGATGTTCGAAACATAAATGGTCCCAGTGCTTTATGCAAAGGAAACTTGAGATTGTACAACTTACTTGCTATCTTATGAATGAATTATGATATGATGTACCTATGATATAATTTTTCATACCTGTAATTACCATTCTATAGATCCATTCCCTAAGTCTTATGAATTTGAGAAGGGCCTAACATTGTTTTGAACAAAATTAGTCAGTCCTAGTTCATTTATAACACCTAGTTTTGAGTTTTCCTGATTGGATCTTTGTGTTAGAGTTGATATCTCCTGAAATATGATTTGGTGATATCAAAAAATGGCACCAAAATTTTATCACTTAGAAATTCTCCTTTGTTGTGAAATAAAACTCCCAAGGTAACCTTAAACCAAGCATTAGGACTGAATGGCCTTTTCAATCCAAAGTGGGCTCCCTTTTACGAATATGTTGTCCAAAGGTCACTCTAACAATTGTTCATGTGTTTAAAAAAAATGGCCATACCGTTCGATGGTAACATGGTTTAATAAAATGGGTAATTGGGAAGACGACCATTGGGCATGGAGTCAATAAATGAATATAATTTAAGTTGGAAGAGACTAGTTGTAGAACAAACTAGTAATAGAGGGAAGATAGATACTATTTTCCCAAACTTTTAGTTGTTGTAGTATGGTATAATATTTGGGGAGACACAACCCATCAGCATAGAACATCTAACAAGGATGGATTATGCATCAATCTTTAGAAGGACAAGTGATAATGTTTGAATATGTTGAATCCGAGAATCAAAGATGAATTCTAACTCATTCACTTTCATTCAAACACTAAAGAAATAACACAAAATGTAATAGTACAGGAAATACATTCACATAAGAAATCATAGACTAGAAAATGATAGCACATGAATATTTTGGAAATATTATGAACTTGTGCTCTTTGCAAACTTTTATTACTATCAAAACATAAGTTAAGGTACACAAAACTAGCTCTCTATTTCAGAATCCAACCCCTATTACATTGCAAAGTGTGAAATATATACAAAAATGCTCCAAGAGAGAACCCTAACCAACTATTTGATAAAAATATAATTCTTACAAACAAATGCCTAAAAATATGTAATGGTGCCAATTCTTAGTTGATACCTGTCCTTGTCATGCTAAAGAATTGCCTGAATATTTGATTATGTTCATCAACTGTTGCATTTAAAATATGAAAGAGCCACATGTATGCTTTAAATCTGGGAAAATCTTTTCCTCCTAAACTTTGGAAATGATTTAGAAATCATTGATTTTTTTTCACTTCTTAATTTTCAAAAATATTAATTTTAAATATTTGGGAATCATATATTTTGATAAAAATATTTCCCAAATATTTCTTTAACTTTTCAAATTATATTTCTATATTTCCATAAAAATAATTAGTGTTCATAATTTTGGTTTTAAAAACTATGTCTTGATTGTCTATCCATAGAAAACCATTTCCCAGAACACTTCCCCATTATTTTGGATTTAATTTTATTTATTTATAAATTTCATAAATAAAATTCAAAACAAATTCTTTATAAAAAATCATCAAAATCCATGTCTTGTTTTTGCCCAGATTATATATATATATGAATAAATGAAATTCATAAATATATTTACAACCAAACTTATAGTTTATTCATAAACTTTTTACTATTTCTCCCTGAGCGCCTTAAGGTGATTTTATATATTTATGAATAAATGAAATTCATAAATATATATACAGTCAAATTTATAGTTTATTCATAAACTTTTTACTATTTCTGCCTGAGCGCCGCAAGGTTAACATTAGGCAAATTTGCCAAGGCATTTCGCTCGTGACGGATAGTGATATTAATTCACACCTCTTAGTATAGCGGAATGAATATCCTTAGCACACGTGGACAGTGGTTTAAATTTTGTTACCACTTCAAAACATTATCCTTAGAGCTATTTGAATTGGCGAAATAAATAATAGTTGTTTATACCCCTTAGGGCATTTCTAAACTTCAATTTGAGATTTGTGCCAAAACCGTAATATGATATGAATTACTTTTGGATTTAAATATTATACTAATAATAACATTTTTCATTCTTGATAAGGACTTTGGCATATGAGGCTCATAATATGACTTTGTGGATAGGGTAGGTGGGTTTACGATAATATAATAAAAGGAATAATAAGGTCATTTGAAGATTAGTTAAATGAAGGTTTAAGGTTATGGGAACTTGATAAAGTTAGCACAAATATGACACAAGGAAAAGGAGCATTAGTGAAGTTGATGTAGAATTGACAAGAGATCAAATTTTAAATTTTATATCTGACAACAAAGGGGTTAAGGGTTTGGGGAGGAGGGGATTTAGAGAGAAGAGGGAGTAGAGAGAGAGGGAGAGAACCGAGGGGGGTTTGATTTGGTGTAGTGGAGAGGAGGGGGGTTGAGAGAGAGAAAGAGGTAGAGATCAGGGGGCTTAGGGTTTTGGGGAGGAGGGTAGTTAGAGAGAATGGGAGCTAGAGAGAGAGAGATGAGGAGTTATGGCTTGGGGAGGAGGGAAATTAGAGAAAGAGTATATATATATATATATTCACACACACACACACGTGACACACACAGAGAGAGAGAGAGAGAGAGAGAGAGAGAGAGAGACGTGAGTAGGGAGAGAGAGCGGGTAGCATGGGAGGAATAAATTGGGAGAGGGAAAGATATAATGGGTAGGGTGGGAAGGATATAGTGGGAAATGGTGGGAGGGAGAGAGAGGGGAAGTGTTAACAATAAAATTAACACCCTTGAGAGTGTTGGTTTGAACACAATATTTTACTTCGCCCACAACATGAAGATCATAGTTTTTTGAACAATTGACCACTACTTCCACAAATGAAGAAATGTTTGAAGACAAGGTGACTCTAAAGAGGCCAAGTCTGTGACCACTTAAGGGCCAAATCCCAATTCCTATAACTCACACAGTGAAAAATGCCTAATATGGGCATTAATTGTCCTAGAAATACTGAAAATCAAGTTGAAATGCCCAACAACTAAGGAAAGTGCGTTTTTTTGAAGGAAATAATCAAAACTTTCAAAAATCCTAAATCCCACATTCATTATCAAAGATAAGATGCTCAAAGCCCAATCCTATAAATGAAATGCATGTGAGGTGAATTAAGGAGGACAAATTAGAGATGGAAGGCATGCTGGAGGAATGAGAAGATAGATAGAACCTTTCTTGCACATCATAGTTTCTTTGATCATTAGAATTGATGGAGACGGGTAGTTTAGAGCAAGGGAGAAAATGATTAACCCATTATTGGGTTGTAATCACTTTCTTCTCAGTTTAATATGATGCAATTCAAATTTCCTCTAAATATTGTGTTTCAATCCATGCTTGTTTTATGTATTTTTGCAACATTTAGTATATAGTTTTCATGCTTTTTTGAAGTTTTTTAAGAGCTAGAGGTAAGGAACTAGCTAGCTGCTGCTAATGGAGGGCTAAAGGACATGGAGGTTGGAGAAAATGATCTTCACCAAACAACATGCTGCAAGAGGTAACCTCCTCCCTTCTCTCTCTCTCTCACCTTTGAAAAAGTGTAGAAATTTTAGGAAATTGTCCATTATTGCATATATGATGTCAGCAGGATTCACCCTCCCTATAGTTAAGGATAGATAGGTTGTAGACAAGTCCCTTTAGTAAAAT
>LPNX010415210.1:48275-111484 GCA_001517045.1 Pseudotsuga menziesii | reverse complement strand
AGAGAGAGAGAGAGAGAGAGAGAGAGAGAGAGAGAGATGTGAGTAGGGAGAGAGAGTGGGTAGCACGGGAGGAATAAATTGGGAGAGGGAAAGATATAATGGGTAAGGTGGGAGGGATATAGTGGGAAATGGTGGGAGGGAGAGAGAGGGGAAGTGTTAACAATAAAATTAACACCCTTAAGAGTGTTGGGTTGAAAACAATATTTTACTTCGCCCACAACATGAAGATCATAGTTTTTTGAACAATTGACCACTACTTCCACAAAGGAAGAAATGTTTGAAGACAAGGCGACTCTAAAGAGGCCAAGTCTGTGACCACTTAAGGGCCAAATCCCAGTTCCTATAACTCACACAGTGAAAAATGCCTAATATGGGCATTAATTGTCCTAGAAATACTGAAAATCAAGTTGAAATGCCCAAAAACTAAGGAAAGTGGGTTTTTTTGAAGGAAATAATCAAAACCTTAAAAAATCCTAAATCCCACATTCATTATCAAAGATCAGATGCTCAAAGCCCAATCCTATAAATGAAATGCATGTGAGGTGAATTAAGGAGGACAAATTAGAGATGAAATGCATGCTGGAGGAATGAGAAGATAGATAGAACCTTTCTTGCACATCATAGTTTCTTTGATCATTGGAATTGATGGAGACAGGTAGTTTAGAGCAAGGGAGAAAATGATTAACCCATTATTGGGCTGTAATCACTTTCCTCTCAGTTTAATATGATGCAATTCAAATTTCCTCTAAATATTGTGTTTTAATCCATGTTTGTTTCATGTATTTTTGCAACATTTAGTAGATAGTTTTCATGCTTTTTTGAAGTTTTTTAAGAGCTAGAGGTAAGGAACTAGCTAGCTACTGCTAATGGAGGGCTAAAGGACATGGAGGCTGGAGAAAAATGATCTTCACCAAATGACACGCTACAAGAGGTAACCTCCTCCCTTCCCTCTCTCTCTCTCTCCTTTGAAAAAGTGTAGAAATTTTAGGAAATTGTCCATTATTGCATATATTATGTTAGCAAGATTCACCCTCCCTATAGTTAAGGATAGATAGGTTGTAGACATGTCCCTTCAATCAAATCTACCAATAGGAAGGGTGTTAGAGATAGAGGAGACATGTAGAAGGGATAGATAGGGAAATGGTGAGAGAGAGAGAGACCAATAAGGTGTGAGAGATAGATAATGAGAGATGTAGAGAAAGGGGAAAATATAACTTGAACATGTTTTTATTTTAGCAACTCCTACATGTTAAAAGTGTGCGTGCATAGTTAAAATATAATAATGCATGTGTTTTTATTACAACAAAAATATGTGTGCATTATTAAAATAAAAACGTGCACACATTATTAACATGTGAGCATATTAAAGTTAAAAAGTGTGTGCATTATTTTATGAATAATATTGCATGTATGCATTAATAACATGTGCACGTTTTTAATTTCAAACAAATTCGTAGGATTTACTTTTTCCATCTACATGGTGGATGAGTTATCCGCTTTGGTTTTAGGCTCGGATTGTTAAACTTGTAGATTTAGCATGCAAATAATAAAACACATCCATTTTTTCATTTCTTGTTTTTCAACATCGAATCTACATATGCTCCATGTACTTGTGGCTAATGAAATTTTACACACTTATAGAACTTTGTGTGTAGATTCCATATATATATATAAGGCAATAGTGTTTTATATTTTATTTGGCCCTATGTCAAATTTCTAGAAAACATAGGTTTCTTATTTTTTTGTAACTTTTGATTAGTTCACCTATTTTAAAAAGAAGAAGACCTAAAAAAAATCATTGATTGTGTTAAGACCTTCATAGTGGGGCCTAAGAGTCCACCTTCTTGTTCCAAGGATTCAATGACTTCCTTAATTTATAAAAAAATAAAATTAACATTAAAAATTATGAAAAAATAATGTTGCATAAGAACAACATGTTATCTATAACTTTGCAAAAAAATTGAAAAATTTCACCAAACCCAGGCCTAGTGCTAACATATATGCATTATCTTTTAGAAAAAAGTAACATATCTGATGAGAACATCATTTTGTTGTTATACTAATTTTCCATAAATAGAAGAACTATATATCTTAGAAGGTAAATCGATTGTCTACATTTCATTTTTTGCACTGTGTGATAAAAGGTTGTACCTTTAATATTTATTTTTAGTTGTCAGAATTATGTTTTTCCAAGTTTCCATTTCAACTAACCTGTCATAATTGGGTAGAAATACCTTTCACCAACCCGATATTTCCACATAGGTTAAACACTTTAAACAAATTCTCATACAAAAATATTACATATTGTCACACCAATGTTTTACATGGTTAAAACCCTTAGAGAGGCAAACAATCCATGGCTCCATCCAAATGACCACTTGAGACAATATATTAATGGAAAAGGAAAAGGTTTTTTCATGAGTTTCTCACGATCAATCTTTAACTAATGATCGTCCATGCTCTTTGAATAGAGATCATGGACCAATTGAGCATTAAGTTACAGATCATTGTAATAGTTATAGTTAATATCCATGAGAAGATAAACATTACTTTATGTCTGGAAAATATTAGAAAAACATTATACCTAAATACACATTAAATCAAATTAAATCTTAAGTAACTCCTAAATATCAAAATATGGTAACAAATATCATGTTCAATTGTATAATACAAATATATATTAACTAACACACCCACATAGTTTGTGGTTGGATCATGCCCATAGAGATTAAATGGTTGAGCGATAGCAATAGAATAGATGATAGTTTGAATTTTTTTTATTATCGTTCATATTATTTTAGATTCAACTCTAAGTTATACATGTCTAGCTACATGTTATAATAGACATTCTTCATGCTATCTATTTATTAACTATTAGTTATTTTTATGGTAAACTAAATAAAATTAATAAACTAAAATAAAAATTAATATTCAAGAAGCAATATATAAATTTAAATACCATATACAATTATAGAGATTTAATATATCTAGAAAACTATATATAGAGCAAAAAAAAAATAGACGTTTCCAAATAAATTTAAATACCATATACAATTATATAATTTTAGTATATCTAGAAAAAAATTAAAAAATAAAAATAATAATCAATGAATGGGAGGAAATAAGATCTTTCCAAATCAATTTTTAGGACCTTCCTATAATGCTTCGTTCAACTCAAAATCTCTATTTATTTTTGGTCATTGTTATAATTTTCTATTGGAAATGAAAATAACGTATCTTAAAGTTTTTCCATAATGTAGTTAGTTCAATATGAAATAAATTTTTGCTTTTGTTTTCAATATGAAATAAATTTTTGTTTTTAGTTTCATCAAAGTAGGCAGTTAGGGAGTTCGTATCACATGCACATTACTATAGTTTTTCGATTAAAATAAGCATTAACAAAAGCAATATAGTTTTCAGATTAATATATTAATTTGAAATGATTATTTAAAAAAAACACTATTTTTTCTTAATGATGACCAACCAAATATAAACAATATAATTTCAAATGATGTATTATTTCCTTCTTCGCTGTTACCTGTTTCCCTTATCCCGGGGTTCGTCAAGAGCTTCCTCGTTCTGCCCTGCACCGAGATCACAACACGATTGCTGTCTTGCTTTAGCAATATTCTCACCATTCATTCAAAGGTGTTACAATATCGTCGAACATGGTAGAATCCGTCTGATTACTGGTCAATGATGGTTACCTTTTAACAGACGCGAGGGAACCCATCGATGATTATAATGGGCCCCAAGACACCTAGTATAATCTAGCGAGTGTGAATGATGATCCTCTTCTCCCAGATGAAGCAGCGGACATCGGTCCATAGAACCTATAACAAAAAGATTTTTGTGGCGCGAAGTACTCTTTTGCACCTACTTAACCGGGCATTTCATTAGAAAAAGGCTCCAATTATTTTTTTGTTTTCAATATGAAATTAATTTTTGTTTTTAGTATAAAATTAATTTTTGTTTTCAATAGGAAATTAATTTTTGTTTTTAGTTTCATTAAAGTATGGAGTTCGTATGAGTTGGACATTATTATAGTTTTCGATTAAAATAAAAATTAACAAAAGCAATATAGTTTTTGATTAATATATTAATTTAAAATGATTATTTAAAAAAAATAACTACTTTTTTTAATGATCACCAACCAAAAACAAACAATATAATTTCAAATAATGTATTATTTCCATATCATATTGTATCTTGCTAAGTTTTTTATCATTTAAGAAATTAATTAATATTATATAATAATAATTATATTATTACTTAAAAAAATCTATTTATTTATAAATGATTATGAATTTTATCAATTCATTTTATCCACATTAGTCATATTAATTTTCACCAACCTACTTTATCTCACAAATATATATTTCATTAATCTACTTTATTGAATTATCTAATTTTTAAATGTATTAATTTTAATTAAAAAATAATTTTTAAAATAAAAATAAAATATTTTCTATTAAATTATAAATCTAAACATGTAATAAATTATTTTAAAATTAAAAATAATATTATAATAAAAATATATAAATAATAATAATAAATAAAATAATATTATAATAAAAATATATAAATAATAATAAAAAATTATGTTATGGTTAATACGCTTAATTTTCATGGGCATTATTCTATATGACAATCTCAGTTAGGGTTGTAGTTGGGAGGTGTAGCACTCACACCACATGTTAATAACAAACTAGTAAACCAAAAAACCTGATTATGATAATATAAAACTAAGCAATATAATACTTTTCATTACTTTTATGTGTATAATTTTGTGAATAAATTATTATAATTTAGGAGATTGATGATGTTTATTAACATCTATTAAGATTAATTTTAGTTTAAACTTTTAAAAAGGTAAAGAATTAATAAGTTTATTATTATTATTATTATTTTAATTTACTAAAAAACTAACTTTAAGAGAAACAATTTTAAATTACCATAGTAATGATGGGTTAAAAGGTTACAAAGTCAATATTCTATCAAACATTATGAAATTGTGCTTTAATGTGGGTAAATGTAGGACATTTTAGCAATATTGATTTTTTTCACTTTCGATCTTTCGAGTTGACCACTTTCTTATAGTATCTAAAATTTCTTTCTTACTCTAATTCTTTATTACATCACAACTTCTTAAATTTAATAGTAATAATACTTTTAGTATTTTAATATTATCATTATTCTCCAAAGTCACTTCTTCCTTAAACTTCCAAATTATTCAACCAACGTATGTGTCTTTATGCCAACCTACTTGGTTGATCAAGTTACATGTTATTTTAACTACAATATGAAACATTTTGAAAAAGCCTCTTATCTTTCATGTTATTTATTTGTATATCCTATATATCTTACCTACAATGTTCTCTATAAAATAAAGATTATATTTTGTCATAGTATGTTCTCAATAAAATAAAGATTAACTCTTATAAAAGATAAGATACAATACATTCATTTAATTACAATACTGTTATTTAATTAAAATTAATTTAGATAATTATTTTTAAAATACAATATATTTTATCCATATCCGGTAGTAGACGAAGCGAAAGAGGCAGGATAAGTAGCAGGAAGAGAGGAAGCAAACCTTCGCACGGTTATATATCAAGACTTCCACAGTAAATTAATTCCCAGTGATAGAAGTGGTAAGCAGCGCTAGGTGCCCCCCTCCTTATTATAGTCTAAATAAAGTTGAATCGTTTCAGGTTTATACTTATATTGTAAATAAAAAACTATTAAATTTTATTATTTAAAATCATTAAAAAATATTATTTAATACTATCTTTCTTATATATATATTGAGACTATTTCAGCCAGCTAGTTATGCTCTGGGCTGTTTTGCTTGTGATCACCTTCGTTTCACAGTTGATCTGACCTGATTGATCAGACTTGAATGATTGTTAATACAGGCTTGTTTTTTTATTTTTTATGCTGAAAAGTAATGGTAATCATTATGCTCTTTATGAGGTAATTTCTTGTATGTAATGACAACTTTACAGTTGGGTCAAATTTTGGATATGATAATGGTATTCTGTGCTCTTCATGAGGCAAATATCTGTATGTAATGTCAACTTCATAGTTGGTTTTTTGTATAATGGACCTTTTGGGCCATCTGTTGAATGTGAATAAAATATTTACGAATTTTTTCTTCGGAAAAAAAAATATATATTATTAACAAATAACAAATTATTCAATACTATCTCTGTGTCATGGTATATTAATTTTATAATAGTCTAAACCAACAACAAATTCTTCCTCATTTTTTTAACCAGTAGTTTTTTTTTGGGCCATCTGTTGAATGTGAATAAAATATTTACGAATTTTTTCTTCGGAAAAAAAAATATATATTATTAACAAATAACAAATTATTCAATACTATCTCTGTGTCATGGTATATTAATTTTATAATAGTCTAAACCAACAACAAATTCTTCCTCATTTTTTTAACCAGTAGTTTTTTTTATTGACATCAAAAATGAATTTTGGGAATTATACATAAAACCGGTCAAACTTGCATAATTGGGATGCTTTCTGGTTTTCTAAAATTGTTGCATTTATTTTTGCATTAAAAAAAATATATTTAAGTTGTCAAAAAAATCAAATTCAAACAAAAATATTTCGATAAAAAACTTTTATAAAACAAAACTTCTTAAATTTAATCTTCAATTTTATATGCATTTTTAAAACACAGTATTTATATCTATAGGTGTTTTTATTTGAGATTTGGGTTGGACTACTACGTATGCTTTTTCATCTACCTAAGATGATGAGACACCTGTACTATTGCTCAGATTGAAAATAAACCATTATAAAAAAAAGAATATAAAAATAAGTGATAGTTGATGAAGGGATAACTTGTAGCCATGCATCATTCGATAACTCATAGTTGATAAATGGATAACCAACTGTTCATGGCACATAACTAGAAGAAGAAGAATGCGAGATTATTATTATATATGTGTGTGAGAGAGAGAGAGAGATAACATGTAGCTAGGCATGGAGAAGTCAAAGTCCATCCCTATGGACATGATCAAACCACAAACTATGTGGGTGTGCTAGTATTTAAGATTTTGGGGTGGAGAAGCACCTATGCTTTTTCATCTATGAAGAAGGATGAGGCAAGTGTACTCTCTAGATTGATTCTATGGTAGTAGTTACAAATTAAAAATAAACAATTATTAAAAAAATATAAAAAATAATTGATGCATTGATAACTGGTAGTTGATGCATGGATAACTCCTACTTGATGCATGGATAGCTGGTTATTTACAAGAGATAATCGTGAGAGATAACTCATTTAACAAAATAAATTGTGACCTATAAATGTTGACTAAATATTTACAAAATTATCAGTTTATTTATTATTAACAAAAAATTAATATCACAATAACTATAGATAAATTTTTTAAAATATGATTTTTTATAGATTTATAAAATAATCAACATTTTTTTTTTAATACACTTTCTCCATAATAATAATAATAATATATTTTTAAGATCACCCCAAAAGAGACACCAATTTGGTGTATGAGACCCTCTTGTTTGTGGGACAAGGGACCCCCGCTTTGTAGTGATCCACTTTCTCCATAATAATAATAATAATAATATATTTTTAAGATCACCCCAAGGGAGACACCAATTTGGTGTATGAGACCCTCTTGTTTGTGGGACAAGGGACCCCCCGCTTTGCACTGATCCCTCTGGATTTGAACTTGTAACCTCCTATGAGGAAACACATGCTCTTAACCATTAGGCCCACTCATACTATATACATTTTTCACTAATACACTTTCTTCATATTAATTTATATTTTTATAAAATAATCTATAATTTTTACTAATTCAATTTCTCCTCATTGATTTATACTTTTTAAATATAATGAATTTTTTATTATTTAAACAACTATTAAATATTCTATATAATTCACTTTTCAAATAATCGAAATTTTGATTATTTAAATAACCATCAAATATTCTATATAATTCACTATAATTATAATCTTAAATCTTTAAATATTAAAATACAATCAAATATTCTGGTGCGGTGGCGGGGCGGGGCGGGGGGGGGGGGGGGGGGTTTATTCACCCCGGACGACATTCTGGAAACTACCTTCTCTTGGGGTCTTGGGTCTGAAACAAACAACATTGCCAAAGCCTTAGCCCTTTGGCAAGGATTGGTGATCGCCAAGAACAAGGGAATTACAAAGCTCATTGTACTGGGAGATTCGAGGATTGTGATCCAAGCAATGGTAGAAGGTCATCTCCCTAATAACTTACAGCTCAGGCAAACTATTATCTAATATTTGAAGATTATCCGTTCTTTCCATAAAACCGATTTTTTTCATGTGTTAAGAGTGCAAAATAAGGAGGTGGACCTAGTAGCAAATATTGGGTCCACGCTAAGTCCTTGCTCCCTCCAAATCAACAAGAATCTCGATTTTTGCCCTCTTCCATAGGACCAAGGCTGGATCATGGTGAAGAGGGCAAGCTTTATGCGTGAGGGGACGTCATGAGAAGGACATGCGTCTTTATTTCACCGATTGGGAAAGGATACGACGCGTGGGGGTCACATGCCGTCTCATGGGAACATTGGGCAATGCAAAGGAGTGTTAAAATTATAGGTACGAAGGGGCGTTCCGTGCATGCGCAATGGAGGGATGAGGTCTTGTCGATCTGCCGGGAGGTTGGAAGGTTATGTGAGTATTAATGGAGACTATGATTATTTTGGGGTGCTATGGCGATTTCGAGCGTGGGACGCAGGGTTATAATCTCCGGAAAATTGAAAGGAAGAGGCATCGTTATCTGGCTAGTTTGCATGCAATTCGAGTCTATGTTTCGCATTCGTTCTAGAACAAAGCTGCGAGAGATTGCTTCTATGGCTAACTCTGAGTCGATGGGTTCTTCCTTGCCAACTCTTAGTGATTTCGATGTCCGGGAGGAGGTGGTGAAGATCAAAGAAACAATGGACATCATTGATTCCGAAGGAGGCAAAAGACTGGACAATGTGGAAGGAGATTTAGCCTTCCTAAGAAAAGAATTCAAGTGCACAATCAGAAAGTCCGAAAACCCCATTCTCAGGATTTTAGCAAACTTGGAGGTGAAAGTTGACAAACTTGAGCTCAAGGTGGTCAAACTGGAAAATGCGAGCAATTCAGGGTCCTCTTCCCGCTCCTTCGGGAAATCCACAGAGCTTGTGGTTTTAGTTTGTCTTCTGCAGGCGTCTAAATCGTCCGGGTCTCGTATGAAGCTTATATGTTGTTTCCTGTCTGTTACTTTGTTAAAAGCTGTGGACTTTGTATGCATCTAGTAGTTTATTTTCCTGTTACTTTCTATATCTAGCAGTGTCTCTGCGAGCCACTAATGGACCTGTTTTGGACCTACTTTGCCACTTTCATAAGGGCGTTGTTAAAAACGACTTAGGCTGATGACTTGCTTTGCCGCTTCCACAAGGGCATTTTTGTATACTGATCCCCTTTATGTGATTATACCACCTTAATATATTATAACCATTTGTGTCAAAAAAAATACAATCAAATATTTTGTTTTATAAAATGTGTAATAATTTTAAATAAAATTAAAAAATAGTATTATAATAATAAATAAATAAAAAGTCAAAGTAGTTGAGTACTTAAGCCTGGGTTAAATCTTTTGGTAGCTATACATTGATATATAAAGACGTTATTGATATATAAAGACGTTATTTGATATCCCCATTAATGATTGGGTGAGGCCTTTCGATGGGCTGGATGATTTCTTCAAGTGGATATAACAGCTTCATGGAGGATTTAATTTCTTCAGTGAACAAACAACCCTTCAAAAGTTTGTAAACCACAATTTAAAAACATAATATTAATAAATAGGTGTAAAACTTTGCTAAAAACTAATAATAAACAATAATAACACAACTATCTATTACTATTGGATAACACAATCACTTAACTTTATATATATCCTCTACCTCAAATTGTAAAATATATACATCAATAAATATAATAAAAAGTAAATTATTCAATCCTGTCATCTTATTATATCGACATGATTCTTAATAAATATGCACATACTACAACCAGACGAATAAGAGATTTACAGTCATCAATACAACTAGACAAATAATAAGAGGTTTAAAGTCATCGATACAAGAACGGCACTCAAATCAGAAATATAAAGATTGCGGAAATGGATACTTAAAGGGTTATTGTAACACGGTTCACGTGATCTTTTGAATATTGGCATTTCTGACTTTCCTTTGCAGTTTCTTCAAGCTCCAACGAGTCACGATTAAGAAGAAATTGTCAGACTTTGTAAATGACGCTCAACATTATCCAGTCCGCACAGCGACTTGATGACATCCATAGTGGCAGGACTGTCCATTCTGAAGTACTTATTGTCCATTTGAAGGTCTTCCCGGGCTGCTCTTATGGCTTCCCTTATTGCACAGTGAATGGATGCAGCTAGAAGCAAAGGCGGCTCACCAGAAGCTGTGCCATTCGTTCATATAAATACCAACTAATATCAGGGACAGATACCTTGATATTGAAAACATACTCTGTTTTATATTCTCTGCTGTAATCTACACCAAATGGTACATTTACAATCTATGGTATGCCAGTGGACTATGAAAGCATATATGAGTTAGTGCTAGTTTTGGAAACAAACCTTTCGAGGAGAGAACGCGTTTTTGGTGCAGAGGGCTGCAAAGCAGCTCCACGTTAAACTTTCGAGGAATATTGTCAATAGTGGGCACTTTGTAGGTCCATGTTCCATCAGATACAACCTTCCCATTCTTGTCAACAATAACTTCCTCCGTCATGAAGAATCCAATTCCTTGCACAAAAGCACCTTCAATCTGCAGAGTAGGATAGGCATAGCAATTCAGTCATCATCTACATCTACAGTAAATTTGTCAAAGCTGGTGCAATAATTGGAAATTCCGAGATGTACACTGTCTCTATGTTTATATGAGATCTTTTGTTTAGGATAATCGATGCTTTTGAATTTATTTCGAATGCTAATTTCTAATTTCATTATGAAACAATTAAAATAACTTTTCTGTATAAATTAAATAAACATTTGAATAGGTCTCCGAAGCTCAGACTGAAAATTCAAAAATTCATCAAAGAATCAATGCCAAAGGATTTGGTTTATAAAATTTATTTTAATTTCATTCACCTTGAAAATTGGTTTTAAATTAGAGAATGTTAATTTATTATACAAAATCAATAATTCCAAATCAAATTTTTTTTTAAATAGAAAAATAGAGCTTTCTACTTAAATCAAGAGCCGAAAGTCTTAAGATCCCATATAAAATATAATTTGTTATCCTTGTGATACCTTATCAAGAAAATAGAAAAGATATAATGTGTAATCTTTGTGATACCTTATCAAGAAAATAAAAAGTGACTCATGTGTAAATAATGTCATATGCATACATTCAGGTCCAATTTTACAATAATTATAACAATAATGATCTTATTAAAACATGCGAAAAGCAAAGACAATTAAAAAAAAAGTTTATCTACAACCTTTTCGAACATATAAAACAAAATGTTAAAACAAATCAACTAATAATCAAATTTCTCAATATCAGAAGAAAAATCAAAGTTAGTCTATTTAAACAATAATCATTGTAACATCCTCTCTATACTTAGATTCCTCGGCAACAAAAAGTACAAAGTAAATGTGGATGTGTAACTTTCTAGCCACAGGCTCAGGTAAAATCACTGCGAGTAATATGTAATTAGTGAACTCTTAGGGCCCAACTATCAGCCTAGCTTCAATTATTATTTAATTGTTAGTAGAACTAATTAATGTTGCTAGACATTATTGGCATCTTAGCCCCACCAAGAATGCAGAAAAAATATCTTTAATATTGTGAAATGGATGTGCCAGTTGTAACGAACCAAACTAAATAATAGTAAACAATTTTATTTATTTTTAAACATAGAAGTAAACTTTGTCTGAAATTTCTCCAGCTCAAATAGTATTATGGTTTTTCAACTTCATGTTTCAAATATTTGGGCGTCTCCTCATCAAGATGGGGAAGAACTTGAAGGTTTAAACATGGAATTGCTTAGCCTCTCTAACACTTAATATCTTTTTGTTACAGGAAAATTCAACATTTATATTACGTCTAAGTATAACTTCTAAGAAAGAAGACTAAGGCCTTCTACATCAAGTATTACTTCTAGGAACGAAGACAAGGCCTTCCTACCTTCCTTGCAAAAATAAGATTAAACCAAGGTGAAGTTTGATTATGTGAAAATTAAAAAAGGTTTCGAGTCCATATTCCAAATGCTTTACAACTGTACCAGATGTTCGATAGATGACTTAAGTTAGGGTTACGGTCCCCAACTCCTATCCAGATTACTCATGCAGCATCCGACTGCTTGCAGTCCGCAAGCGGGTTGGCAGCTCTGCTACAGTAAAAAATGCTACCAAGTTATTATGTTGGAGTGGAAAAGATCTATAGTTCACGTTAATGAAACCATCATGGTTACACGGAGCTTAAGCACTTACAGTATCGGCACTAGTCTTCTTTTTATTTCTTTGTGAGAGCTTACACCTCATTTGTAATCCCACTTTGACAGTATCACTGGCTTACGGTATTTACTTTCAGCTAGGTAAGAAAAATCAACCTTGGATGTATCTAGCAGTGTTTGTTGAGCTTGCCATCCATTATTATGCTTACTGATCTTTTATGTTTTAAAATGCAAGTGGAATCATACACCGGGACACCGAGAATTAACCTCGACCCCAAATTTGCAACTCGAACTATGAGTCCTAGTTTAAGGTCTAACTTCATCCTAAATCTAAAGCTTTGAGGTGTGAAAGGTTGGGTTTATGACCGTTGACAATAGAGGAAGGATTTGTTATGATGATTCTATTGGCCGTCATCTTAAGCTCTTCACAGTCGGAGTTTTTCTTTGGGCTTGTATGTGGAATGGTTCCATACCACGTTTTTAGTAAAACAATCTGTAATGATATACTCTGTCGTTGTTCTTTTAGATTGGAAAATGAACTTTAATGGATTATTTAATTAATGCCTAGTATCCGTAAATTGTTTTCCAATTTAGGGTTTCCTGGATATCTTGTTTTTTTTTAAAATGAGAATTGGTTGTTGAAACTACCAGATCAAATAGATATCTATAATATGCCTATTTTGATAAAATTCTAGTTTTTAGGGTTACAACCCTTAAAAGGGTTTTCTAGAAACCGAGATGAATTTGTTAGTGTGACTCTTGGTATACACATGTTAGGTTTTTCTTCTTCTCATGTGCGGTTCTAGGGTTTATTGTTTGAGGTGATAAAGAGAAATAGATAATAGGAAGTTGGGGTTTTCCGTTTGTTCGACAAAACTCTACTTTTCTTACTCAGTATTTCTTTTCTACCTTATATAATGTTGTAACAAGCTAACATAAAAGTATTAGCACTGGTAACTAGCATAATAAAGAAATTGATTTTTCAAGAAACATATCTAAATAATCTGATAATCGAAGTGTTAATAAATATACACCACTCGACCACAGGAACTGCAAAGCTTTTAAACTTGTACTGTTCCACCCCCTTGACCAGACTCTTAGGTTTAAAACTCGTTTTCCCGCAGCTTCAAGTTGCTACCAGTAACTAAGAAGAGCCAGTCACTCCAGAACCTAGCATCCTCTTATGCTCACTATCGATTCTAGTACTGATCCTAACATCACTAAGATGTTCATTGGTAGCTCTGCGTTATCTCAAGAATACATTACATAGAGCACTTCCCCCCCTTGATCTCTAACAACTCTCTCTTACTTTTTCTTTCTCAAAACCATATGTATGTCCTTTTCTCTTTACCTAGGACTTTTATAGAAAAATAACTAACTCTCCTTAGTATTGGCCACTTGTCTTCATAAAGAATGCTGATGATTTGGTAATTGTTTTCAACCAAAGTTTTTATCAATTAATTGTATAGTTATTAAAACTTCCAATTTCAAAATTATATTTACATAAAATTAATTCACTTGTTTTATTATACTTAAATTAAACAAAATGTAGCGAGGGGTATTACAATCCTCCCCTCCTAAAAAACGTTGCACTATCCTCGGTGCTTATTCAATATCTTTAAAGTCTTGAAATAAAACAGGAAAATTTTGTGGCATGATCTATTCTCGTTCCCAAGTAGCTTCTTTTGCTGAATAATGTTTTCATTGTACTTTCACTTGTACAATAGTCTACTTATGAAACTGAATTTCTCTCTTATCAAGAATGCACATTCATTCCGTGTGAAAATCACCCTCTGGTTCCACCTGTACATTATTCCAATTAATAATATGAGATTGGTCAGCAACATAATTTTTTAATAAAGAAATATGGAGAACATCATGAATTCTTACCGTAAGGAGGTAAGGCCAACTGATAAGCTACATGCCCTATCCTAGCCAAAATTTAAAAGGGTCCCACATATATGGGTGTAGGTTTTGCATAAAGCTCTGTTCTGAGCTTGCTTTTCTTTGGTTTGACTCTCATGAACACATGCTCTCCTACTTTATATTTTTAGCTGTCTGCTTCCTGTCTGCATAACTCTTCTGTTTGTCTTGTGCTCCTTTTAGTTTTTGTTTTATCTATCGTACCATCTCCTCCATTTGTGCTAGCATGTCTGGCCCTAAAACGATTCTGTCCTCCATATTTCCCCAACTCAGAGTTACTTTACATATCCTGCCATATACCACTTCTAAAGGACTCATTTTGAGGGATGCTTGATATTTATTAGTATATGTGAATTCCACCAAATGAATATAATCCTCCTATTTGCTTGGTTGATTCATCACATACATTCTTAACATGTCCTCAAGGACCTGATTCACTCGTTCAGTTTGTCCATCTGTTTGCAGATAATAGGTGGTACTGAAATTCAATTTTGTATCCATACCCTTAAATAATGTCGTCCAAAATCTTGAAGTGAATTTAGCATCGCGATTTGTAATAACTATTTTTGCAATCCCATGTAGTCTGAAGCTCTCTCTCGTAAATATATCAACAATATTTACAGCTTTATAGGTTGACTTTATAGGTATAAAATGGGCTTCTTTACTTAATTTATCTACTACAACCATAATTGAATCATTTTGTTTTTTTTTGTTCTTGGTAACCCTGTAATAAAATCCATAGTTATAGTTTTCTATTTCCACTTAGGGATGTATATAGGCTGCAACAATTTGGCTGGGTGTTGGTGAATAGCTTTAACCTGTTGACAAGTAAAACATCGGGCCACAAATTCGGCTGCTTCTCTCTTTATATTTGGCCAATAAAAATATTTATTTAAGCCTATTATAAATTTCTGATATCCACGGTGTCCTGCATTCAGGTTATCATGTAATTCTCTGAAGATAATTTGCTTTATATTATATTGATTATGCACATAAATTTGGTTTTTGAAACGTAGAAACCCTTCTGTATCAATCTAAAATAGACTTTCTTTTATTCCAAAAGTTTTCAGGTTACATTTTTCCACCCAATTTTTATATTGCTCATCATTGTTTGATGCTTCCCTCAACAAAGTGTTGAATTCAGATTCATATTCACTAATTAGCACTGAATACATGTTGTGTTGTCGTCGTCTTAATGCATCTGCTACTATGTTTTCCTTCCCTTTTATGTGTTTAATTTTGAAATCATACTCACTCAGGAATGCAAGCCGCTTGGCTTGGTGGGAATTCAATGTTTTTTGATCAAATAAATATTTTAACCCAATATTGTCTGTTAGCAACACAATTTCTTTCCTATTAGATAGTGTCGCCAGATCCTAAGGGAATGAATGATAGCTCCCAATTCCATATCATGTACTACATAATTTTTTTCATGCTCTTTTAATTTCCGGGATTCATAACAAATTATATGACCTTCTTGAGTTAAAACTCCTCCCAACCTCTCTTTACTCGCATTAGTGCATACCACAAAGTCCTTGTTTGGATCAACAATTTTTAATATCGGTGTTGTCTTCAATAGGTATTTTAATTTATCAAAACTATCTTGACATTGTTGGCTCCAGATAAATCGAACACTTTTCTTCTGTAGAGTTGTTATAGGCATTAGAGGAAATTTCAACTCAAAATGGGCCTCCCAAGGAAAATTAATAAAATAATAGTTAAAATAATAAAATAATATTTATTAATTTTGGAGGAAGAAAAGAAAAAACTACTTTTCTTTTCATATTTTCGACGTATCTCCCTGTGTTTTTATTCAAATTTCGATCGAGAGAGCTCGTTGGATGCGGAATTAAATTCCGCATCCGACGAGTACCCACTCGGCATACTTTTGACAGGCCCCTCTACTCCAAAAACAAGAAATACATCATCATCACGTTTTTTTCAGGTATTTCTTGTTTTTGGAGTAGAGGGGCCCGTCAAAAGTATGCCAAGTGGGTACTCGTCGGATGCGGAATTTAATTCCGCATCCAACGAGCTCTCTCGATCGAAATTTGAGTAAAAACACAGGGAGATACGTCGAGAATACGGACAAAAAAGTAGTTTTTTTATGATACCTATCCCCAAATTTATATTAAAAAATTGAATAAGAGGTGCTCCCTTTTCAAATTTTAAAGAATTTTGATTGGCTAATACATGATGACATGGAATTTGTATTATTTTTTGAAGGCCCATTTTTAATTGAAATTTCCTTTAATGATGAGCTATTCGAGAAATTTTTTATATGAATCTACGGTAATATCTTGTTAACCCCATGAAAGATTTTATATCATGTAAATCTTTTCGTGCTGGCCATTCCAGGATAGCCTTGATTTTAACAAGGTCAACTGCTATTCCCTTCTCCGATATAACATGTCCTAAGTATTGTACTTCATTTTTATAAAAATCACATTTACTCAGTTTTGCTTATAATTGATGTTCTTTTAGAGTTTGCAGAACCTTCTGTAAGTGATCTTCATGCTCTTCCTCGTTCTTTGAATATATTAGAATATCATCAAAAAATACTAACACAAATTTATCCAAAAATTTACTTAACACATTATTCATCACGTTCATAAATGTTGCAGGGGCATTTGTTAAACCGAATGGCATTACTACAAATTCATAATGTCTGTATCTTGTTCGAAATGCAGTTTTATGAACATATTCATCCTTCACCCCTACTTGATGGTATCCCTACCTGAGATCAATTTTTGAAAATATTTTTGCTCCACTAATCTGATCGAACAGATCATCTATTCTTGCTAAAGGATATTTGTTTTTAACCGTCATCTTATTTAATTTCCTATAATCTATGCACATTCTAAAAGTTTCATCTTTTTTTTAAAGAATAACACAGGTTCTCCCCATGGCGATACACTAGGCCAAATATACCCCTTGTCCAATAATTCATGTATTTGCATCCTTAATTCTGTCAATTCTAGGGCAATCATATGATAGGGAGCTCATGATACTGGTGTTGAACCTGGAATTAGATTTATGGTGAAATCTAAATCTCTTTTAGGTGGTAATCCATGTATCTCATCAGGGAATACATCTTGAAATTCCTTTAAAATAGGAAATTGTTTCAACACTGATTTTGACTTTACGGGCTCAATTTCTTTAATTTTTATGGCATATAGTTGACACCCTTTTCGAATACACTTTTTAAGTTGTACTGCTGAAATTTGTTTGGTAGATATAGGTCTGTAAATCCTTTTTACTGTATAATATTTCCCTTTCTCATCCAAACAACCAAAAATTTTATGCAAACAATCTATGATGGCATTATGAGATTCTAGCCAATCCATACCTATTAGAATATCGTTGAAACCTAAAGGCAATATATTTAGATTAACTGGGGTTTCCATGTCATCAATAGGTAATTTGCAATTTTTAACTATTTCAGTAACCTTCCTTTTTACCCCTGTAGCCAATTGTACTTGCCATGCATTTTTTTGTTTTCCTTAACAAGTTTACACTTTTCGACTATTTTTGGCGCAATATAATTAAAACTAGCTCCTAAATAGATAAGTATAGAAACAGTTGTGTTCAAGATTTTACCTTCTACTTCCAACATGGTGGATTCATGATCCGTCTGTCGATCTTCCAAAGCATCATTAATTCTAGGTATCTTCCTGACTAAATCATTGTTAGTGGAAGCTTCCCGCAACATGCTTATGGGTGCCATCTTCCTATTAGGGTTGTGTGGGCAACTTTTGTACAGTGAGGTCTATTACACCCCCAACATTTAATTTCCTTTGAGTTGTTATTCAATCCTCCACTGGAAGTTCCGATGACCTTTACCTTGTTGTTATTGGTTGAACGTGGTCTATTGTAATTGTTATCAGTATGACTTCTTGTCCCTTTCCTAAAAGGCGAGGGTTTAAATCATTTCTTACGTTGGTCCAACTTTTCATTTTTTTTTTTATGTTTACAATTTCTGCTCAATTCTGATCTTTGTTTAAATAAGTGGTATCACAACTTGGCTTTTCTAATTTCTTCATCCATAGCCTTAGGCATGTCAGACTCAATATTTTCCTTATATGTCGGAGGTAACGACCGATAAACCTGTAGACTCGAGCTTTTTCATCTCTTAAGTAAGGTAGATAATGTTGTAAATTCACAAACTTGGTTATTAACTCTTCCATAGTTAACATTCCTAGTCATAAATCATTGAACTATTTAGTTTTCTCATCATAATATCGTTCTGAAATATATATTTTTTAAACAATTTTTTAAAAACTTTCTAACTTAATTCATTACTGCGTATGTTATTCACACTTTTAGCCTCCAACCACCACAGGGCAACTTTTCTACTTAGATGAAAGATTGTTAAACGTGCCCTCAAATTGTCATCATATCTGCATACTTGAAAATATCGTTTGATATTCAATAACCATGCTTCAACAACTTCCTCAAACTCTCCATCAAACATTGAGGTTCTTAACTTTTTAAATTCTCCCTGCAACTCCATAGGTTTTTCTTTTTGCTTTTCAAATTTTATGCCATTAATTTTTTTTTAACTTTGGCGTGAGTACATGAATGTTATCTGTAGTTTCTTCACTGCTACCACTTTGTACTGCTTCTTTTATTTTCTTTCTAGTACTACAAGAGTTTTGGCTAATGTTTTTTGGTGGGTCTGTCAAAATTTTTAGAAGTAGTTTCTTTATCTCTTCTTGATTTGATTTGGCATTCATTAGTTTAAGATTATCTGCTATAAGGATTTCCAAGTCTGCTTTCAAACTCCTCATCGTTTCTAACATTTTCGACTGCATATCTGTGTTACGTCTTGCTTCTGGTTCTACATAGAGACTTGCATTCTCTAACGCTGCCATACCTTCAGGCATTACTTCCTCTTCCTCAAATTGTCCTTCTTCAATTGTTATGTTTACATGTAACAATCTTTATTCATTTGTTACTTATAATGGTTTATATACAAAATACACAGTCATATTATAATATATGATTAAGCTGTGTCTCATTAGGTCAAAGTGTTTTAACCTCGCTCTGTTACCATTTTGTAATGAACCAAACTAAATAATAGTAAACAATTTTTTTTTTAAAACATAGAAGTAAACTTTGCCTATGGTTGTCGAAAGTTAACTCTAGCTCAAATAGTATTATGGCTTTTCAACTTCATGTTTCAAATATTTGGGCATCTCCTCATCAAGATTGGGAAGAACTTGAAGGTTTAAAACTGGAATTGCTTAAACTCTCGACTAACCCCTAACATCTTCTTGTTACAGGAAAATTCAACATTTATGTTATGTCAAGTATTACTTCTAAGAAAGAAGACTAAGGTCCTCTACATCAAGTATTACTTCTAGGAACGAAGACTAAGGCCTTCCTACCTTCCTTGCAAGAATAAGATTAAACCAATGTGGAGTTTGATTAAGTGAAAATTAAAAAAGGTTTTGAGTCCATATTCTAAATGCTTTATAGTTGTACTACACTAGTTGCCCGATAGTTGACTTAATCTAGGTTACGGTCCCTAGATCCTAACTAGATTACTCATGCAGCATTCGACTGCTTGTAGCTCGTAAGCAGGTTGGCAGCTCAGCTACAGTAAAAAACACTACTAATTTATTATGCTAGAGTGGAAAAGATCTACAGTTCACGTTAATGAAACCATTATGGTTACATGCAGCTTAAACACGTACAATATCGGCACCAATCTTATTTTTATTTCTTTGCAAGGGCTTACACCTCATTTTCCATCCCACTTGACAGTATCTGGAAGCATTTGTTGAGGTTTCCATCCGTTATTATGCTTATTGATCTTCTATGTTTTAATATGCAGGTGGGATCATACACTCGGACACCAAGAATTAACCTCAACCCCAAATATGCAACTTGAACGATGATTCCTAGTTTAAAGTTTTAACTTCATCCTAAATCTAAAGCTTTGAGGTGTGAAAGGTTGGGTTTACAGTTGTTTACAACAGAGGAAGGATTTGTTATGGTGATTCTATTGGCCATCGTTTTAAGCTCTTCACGGTTGGGGTTTTTCTTTTGATAGCCATATGGCTGGGTTTATTAAAATTTATACAGTTTAGTTGTTAATTTATATATTTATGTTATTACTTGGGCTTGTATGTGGAATGGTTCAATACCACATTTTTATTAAAACAATCTGTAATGATATACTTTGTCGTTGCTCTTTTAAATTGGAAAATGAATTGTAATGGGTTATTTAATTAATTCCTAGTATCCGTAAATACTTTTCCAATCTAGGGTCTCTTGGATATCTTGTTTTTTTTAAATGAGAAATTAGTTGTTGAAACTACCAGATCGAATATATGTCTGTAATATGTCGATTTTGATAAAATTCTTGTTTTGAGGGTTACGACCCTTAAAAGGGTTTTCTAGAAATCGAGATGAATTTGTTACTGTGACTCCTGGTATACGCATGTCCGTAAATTAGACTTTTCTTCTTCTTATGCACGGTTCTAGGGTTTATTGTTTGAGGTGATAAAAATAAATAGATAATAGGAAGTTGGGGTTTTCGATTTGTTCGACAAAACTTTACTTTTCTTACTCTGTATATGATAGTTAAAGAAATAAAACAATATATAAAAGATTCATATTAACAACATTATCAATCATTCAATGGTATTTCCTTTCTAGAGTTAATAGATAAGTAATCATGCTAGTTTAAAAATAAAATACATTAATCCATATCATTTCTTTTCTAACTTATATAATGTTGTAACAAGCTAACGTAAAAGTATTAGCATCGGTAACTAGCATAATAAAGATAATGGTTTTTCAAGAAACATATATGGATAATTTGATAATCAGAGTGTTAATAACTATACACCACCCGACCACAGGAACTGCAAAGCTTTTAAACTTGTACTGTTCCACCCCCTTGCCCATACTCTTAGGTTTAAAACTCGTTTTCTCGTAGCTTCAAGTTGTCACGAGTAACTAAGAAGAGTCAGTCACTCCAGAACCTAGCATTCTCTTATGCTCACTGTTGGTTCAAGTACAAAGCCTAACATCACTAAGATGTTCTCTAGAAGCTCTGCGCTATCGCAAGAATACATTACATAGAGCCTTTTTCCCTCTTGATCTCTGACAACTCTATCTTTTTTTTTCTTTCTCAAAACCATCTGCATGCTCTTTTCTCATTTCCCTTTTCTCATTTCGTAGGACTTTTATAGCAAAATAACTAACTCTCACTTGTCTTCGTAAAGAATGCTGAGGATTTGATAATTGTTTTAAACCCAAATTTATGTCAATTAATTGTATAGTTATTAAAACTTCCAATTTAAAAATTATATTAATATAAAATTAATTCACTTGTTTTATTATACTTAAATAAAACAAAATGTAACGAAAGTTATTACACTAGTACTTTTATATTAATTTTACCATAAGCAAAAGGTGAAGAAAAAATAGATTCATAAAATCTATTATATATAAAAGAGCAAAAATAAAGAAGAAAAACATTATAGAAAGTGTTAAGTTAAGATATTAAATTATTGTTTGCAAATAGCTACCTATATATATCATAAAAATTAATATATAAACATATATAAATCTTTTCATATATTAAAGAAAATATCATGGATACATTTCAGTAAATGAAGGGTAATATTATTAATATTATACCATAACTTATATATGATAAATGTGTCATTTTCATATATGAAGATTAGGTAATGCATATAATGCTTTAAGAAAATGGTAAAGAAACGGTTGAAGAACGGTTAGGGTAAAAGGAACCGAAACTCATCATGCAAAGGAAGAGGAGAGAGCTCGGCACGAGGGGGAAGGTCTCATTACGAGAGAGGAGAGCTCGACAACAACAAAAAATTGGGAAGTCTTTTGCTCATGCATACCAGGTATGGACACACTTTCTTTTTACATAATGAAGATCGTACATTTCGGTGAACTAGTTTCTGATATTACTTTAATTCTGGATGGATATCTTTTGCTGAATGACCTCTCGGTAGTGAGGTCCAACCTGATAGCATTTAAAACTTTTAAGACTGTTATTTTGTAGAAAGCTCGACTTCATGGTTGAGAGAGTTGGCGTTGATGTTGTTTAAAACCCTTAATTTGTAACTTGCGGTTGAGATTGCTTCTCAGTGGTGAAAGCCAACGCTCTTGGTGCTACAAAATCTTATTGTGTAATATTCGGTCTTAGTGGTGAGAGACATCACAGCATTCACTCACGGGATGTTATTCAGACTAAAGCTTTTGCCTATTCGCCGTAAATAACGTCCGGTTGGATATATATAGTTGGGAGAACTGGTTATGCTTGAATAAACAAAGAAATGGTTACGCTGGGATCAGGTCTTATCCTCTGAGCCAAATAGTCAAAGTGGGGTGGCCTCATGCGTGATGAAATGCACCTGGAATATTATTTGCGTTTGATTGTCCTTACATCTAGCTCAGTTAGTTTACTACAGGACTCTTACCTTTCGATGTCAATGGATAATAACTAGTTCCAATTCTTTTTACTTAGGTGAAGCTAATCGTGTTATCTATCATATTATGTCCACTGGTTACTAGTTGTTCTATAATCCAATTGGCCAACAATAGGAAAAGAATCTACCTTAGCATTATTTATTAAAAATCCAAAAAAAGGAAGTTATAAATTCTTAACACTTGAAGACTATTTTTTAAAATATAAGAAAAGCTTGTCCACGTCATTAAGCACAAGGGTTGTTCCAGATGATTTTTTGCCTAAGTTTACATTAAAACTCTATATACAGATAGAAAGAACTATACTTGCAATGAATTACCTTTCTCGTTGTTATCCAACTTTTTGTACCATAGATGGGTTACCTGAGGAGCCGCTGGTTGACAGACATGTTCAATGTCTGATTCCAGTATATCAGTTGATCTGTCTTCATGTCTAGCCAATATTGGCTAGTCGGTTTTTCATTTAAATAATTTTGACCATGGCCTCGCGGGGTTTGTAATAAAATGTGCTAGTAGGGTGTTTTTTGAGTGGTTCGGTCTCCTGAAACGTAGAATCTCAAATATGGTATTCAAGGGAGTTTTTTGCCCCTGACAATTATGCATTGCCTATAGGTGAGTATAATTGACGAGGTTTTCTCCCGCTTCCTCCAAAGCTAGAATGCCCGATGTTGAATTCTGGGCCTTGGGGGGTTATTAGAGCCCAACTGAGTGTTATAAACCTACTAGACATTATTTAGGTAGATCATGGTCATGTCCTAAGTCATTTGGACATATAAAAAATTTTCGATAAAAATCTTTTTTGAACGGGGAAATTTTTTTTTTTAATTTTTAATTTTTTAATTACTTTTCCTAAGTTTTTTTGGTTAATTTTTCCATAAATTAAATGGAAAAAACCTGTTTGTAATAAATCGGTCATTCGGACTCCGAATTCAGTGATTGAAGGCTCTAATCTTAAGCCAAAAATCATTCTTGATTGGCCATTCAGTCAGAACCAACTTTTGGATCATCAATCAGACAATGCATTTTTTCTCAAAAAAATCAGTTTTGAGGGAAAAAATGAATTTTTATTAAAAAATAATTATTTTGGAGAAAATTAAAACTCTTCAAATTAATCCAAATTCAGCGAAATAAAAAGGCTAAATGAAATCTCAATGGGCATCTATGATGATTGGAGTTATCATAACTCAGTTTCAGTCAGCATTCAGTGAGCAATAAAGTTATAATCAGTTAACGGATTTGTCATCTCCAGCTAAACTCCCGAATTGGATGAGATGGAGAGCACTCATTGGTTTAAGGATTTGATCGAAGTAAAGACTAAAGATAAAACTAGCAATGGCTCCTCCAATCCTAGCAAGTCCGATTAGGTCTGGTTTTCTGGTTTTAGGGTTTTAGCACTCTCTCATTGTATAAATAGAGGCTCCTTTAGCTCTATTCGGATGGACTTTTGGGCATAGAAACTCTACAAAAATTGTAATCATTATTTTATTGAATAAAGCTTTTTGACTTTGGAGGTCTACAGGACTGTCTCTTCATTGGTGGATGTATTGTATGAGGTGATCTCTTTCCATGCTTTCAATTTGTTATTTATGTGTTGAATCAAACAACTAGCTTTAGAAGTCTATTATTAGAACATAAGATTTACCATTTGCTGCTGTCAAGTTGGTTTATTATGCAAAGTTTATCATAATCTAGATGGGTACAAATATTCAGTTATATGAAGTATTGACCTTGGTTTGAATATTCATAGCATACTAGTTTTTATTGTTTGATCTCACTGGGTTTCAAGTTGGATTGTCTTTACAGATCTCGCCATTTGGAGAAGGGTGTGAGCTCAGCTACATCAATCTCATCTCCATCATCATAAGAACCTTCTAACATTGTTGACTTTCAGGACCTAGATAGAGAGTTTGGCTTTTTCCAAGAGGAAAAAACAAGGAGATCTTACTCCAAAGTTCCATCTCAAATTCTTTCATAAATTCAAACACTTTCTTGGTTACCGAACTTTCTTTCTCTAGTTCTCCCTTTGCTCTTTGACTTCTTTTGTTTCCTCGCTTGCTAGCCCCTTTCCTCCTTGACTTGTTTGCCTTTTCTCACTTTTTCTTCATCGCTGCCCCGTTTTCTCTCTCTTTTACCATCCCTTTTCTTCATTTTGGACAGCCCTAGTGTGCCCTAGTCTTCCTTCTCTTTTTGCCTCTTTTTTCCCTAGTTTTTGGGCCTTTTTCAACCTTGCTATTGACTTTTTTTTCCACTTTTTGTTCGCTGCCCTGTTTTGTATTTTTTATGACAGCCATTTGTTTTCTCTTTCGCTACCCTATTTTCTTCAATTTTTGTCCTCCTTTAGCTTCATAGTAGGCTGCCCTATCCCTCCCTTTCTTTGATTTTGACCTTCTCTTTGTTTTCTTGCCTTCTTTTCTTCATCTTCTTTTGTTTCAGCCCTCTTTTTCTTTGCTCTTTTGGCTCTCATTCAAACTTTTTCTCTTTTATCTTTTCACAGGTTTCAGAAAGATCTTCAAGTAAAAGTAAAAGCACTCTCATTTTTACACAAGTCCTAATATTAGTAGAGTTGTTTGCTTTCATTTGAAAAGCCATTTCAAGGATTAAATTCCTAAAGGCAATTTGTAATAATTTCAATAAAGTACTTTTGTTTGAGTGGGGTTTTTAAGTCCCCACTCTCATCCTCCCCCATTTGGGAGGCTTGTGTTGTGTTTACTTGTATATGCTTAGGTTAAATTTGCTTGTCTTCATCATTATTTGCATCTTATTCTTAGAATAATTGTTAATCCATCACCTTTAATTCATTAATTAAGTTGATTACTCTATTTTTAATTGTTTATCTTTCTAAGTAAATCAACTGCTTAAATCTCTCGAATCACACCATAAGGTGGATCAAGAGTGCTCTTTGTCGAAGAGTTTAATAACTCATCTTTGCTTCTTGTTCACATTTGTTTAATCAATTAACTCTTAAGTAAGACTCTTGAACTTGCAAAAACACAAGTCAAGAGCACTCTCTATCGGAGAGCATCTTTAGCGTTTGCATCACCCTTGCATTAGTCTCATCTAGATTATATAAGACTCTTGAACATTCGTCATAAGACAAGGTCAAGAGCGCTCTCTGTCGAAGAGTCTAATTAACTAACTTAATAAAACCTTCAACACACACACCCCTTTAATTAATTAACTCCTTTCTCTCCTTGCCGGAGTATGCTCTGATCGATCCCAGATCGGAATACCCAGAAACGACACTGGATCTTTAAACCCTATAAGAGTAACTTAATAATACTTAAACACCCGTAACCAACGCACCGACGTTGTAGGGATTCTTCCAAAGTACTTCCTAGTAGAGGCGTCGGAACCTCCCGCTGTCTTAGATTCTCGGCTAGCTGGTCAATCTTTGCGATACCAGCTTGGGATACTGGGCGGGCCCGACATGTCTTCAACAAAGGGAACTTAGAAGAGTCTCCCGGCTTTGACAAACCTTCGTTGACACCCTAATCAAGAGCATTTAAAATTCTTAAAATCTACCAAGAGCACTTGCAAAACCTAATACTCACTAACTTAATTCTTAGACTTTATTTCACGCATTTATTTGACTCCATAAGGCACTAGTCCTTTGTTATATTTGATTAATTTTCTATCTTGATCAACTGTCTATGGTCCATTTCAATTGATTATATTTGAATGCTTAAGTTATAAGTCTGGAATCTTTGCTTATCTGTGTGATCTCTTGTTAGCAACGTGGATTGCTTTGATTAATCATCATCTCCTTAATATTAATCATTTTAAATCACAATAACTCCTAAACAACACACATCTGCATCCAAAACATCCAAAACTTAACTAAAACATTGAGCCATAGAAAACTCTTTGTCAGGGACTACCCCCCTTGGCTTCGTTAGAAGTTAGCCTGAACGGAGGAGCTAGGAGTAGGTGACAGTACCTAGCTCTGTGCTTGCCCCCAAGGTCACACCTCTCCCACTTTCTCAAGTGAGGAGACAACTTTCAATTGATTTTTGTTGCTGGTGTGCAATCGGCGGACAACATTTTTGGCGCCATTGCTGAGGACAAATGTTTTTGTTCCTGGACGACCTTTGTTTCTTTTAGTTTTTAGCTTTTTCCCTTTTTGGTAGATTTTTAGTCCAATCACTCTCCGAAATTAGACTTAAGTCCACCTAGCGACTCCACTGTCAGTTAACACCTCAAGTTATTCTACTAGAGAAACTCTGTAGGTTTGTTCGATTTCATCCCTGACCCCGAAAAGGTCTATAGGAGGAGATTAAACAAACTATCTTCTCACAAGATCCTTGTAGAACTTGGATCTGAGTCTATTTCAGACATCCACCTTTTATTTCCTGAAAACACTAATACCTCTGTCTCCGACATAATGGGCGAGTATTTTACTCAGCTTGACTTTTCTCAGATAGCAGGTCAATCCCACCGTCTTCCAGACAAAGCTGTCGAGAAGCTCCCGATGTATATAGGCATTGATGCCACTACCTCCGCCATGCACCTCAGGAACTTTTCTAGGTGTATCAATGCTCATGTCAATGATCCGGTCAGCCAACATGATGACATATATATGAATTTATTTGCTCTATCTTTGGATGGAAAGGCCGGCGACTGGTATAACAATTTACCAGACAATGCTTTTGATAGTCTAGTAGCTTTCAAAACCTCTTTCACCAACAAGTTCGGTGAAAAGAAAGAACCTCGGCATCAACTGACTTCTTTAATAAACATAAAGAAGAAGGAGAATGAGACTATGGATGAGTTCAACCAAAGATTCACAGAACTATCCAATGACATTCCTGCCATTTACAAACCACTTGCACCATCTATCTTGCTTTATTACATTGAAGCACTTAGTGGGAAGATGCAATATCAGATCAGGGATAAAGAACCCACTACTCTTCTAAACGCACAAGAAATGGCATTCAAAATAGACAAAAATATGCAGTCTTCAGGTGAATCCAACCTTCCTGGTTATTCAAAGCCCTCGACTCTGTTAAAGTCAAATGAGCATGAAGAAGAGGATTTCTACAGAAAACAAATGATGGAAATGAAGGAAAGACTTGGAAGAATGGAAGATAAACATCTAACTCAAATGAAAGAGATGCAGAACAAGGTCATTAGTATGGAAAGAGCACAATCACAACCTGTTCCAAGAACAGTTCCTCCAAAAGTAAATTGGCAAAGAAAGGCACCTGACCATAAACAGAGGCCTCCTCATCAGCTAGAGTTTGCTAACATGGTTGAAACTTACACACCATTTTGTAAGGCATGTGAAGACCTTCATGGAGAATCTTCTTGCTATGTTCAGGAATATGGTTTTTTAGAGGGTTGTGGTCCTAAAGCATCATCAAGCGAGCCTAAGTACATAAACTGTGTAGATGACAGGCATGATATTTTCGGAGAAAGTTGGAGAGAGACAAAACAATATTCAAGAGAGCCTGAATACATTAACACAGTTGGACAGCTCCATTCTTTCACCACAGAAACCCGGGGTCAAGTCAAAGATTATAGTCAACAGTTGGATAACCTCACTAAAAACTTTGGTACTAATCCTAAAAATGAACATAATGATGATAGTTTGGAAGGTTTACTACCTTGTGACCTTTTTTCTGAAGAAGATGACTATGATCATGAGGAGGGATATAGCCAGGGATGTGATACAAGTGAGGAGGAATCCCTTACATCTAAGATGGATGATAACTACGAGACTTTAATCTTAGAAGTTTTGTGTGATGGGAATCCTCCATGCTTTCCACCCGATGACAAATATTTGGAAAGTTGGGTCCCCTATGATATCTTTGAAACCCAGCTTTTTGAAGAAGATTGTTTCGAGCAGAATGAGGAATGTAGCCAGGGACTTGATACCAGTGATGAGGCATCTCTTATATCCGACATAGATGACGATGATGACTATTGGACTTTTATTGAAAATCCAACCTATGATACTTTTGAAAATATTTTTGAGAATCTCATCTATGATATGTCCAGCAAGAGGAGTTGTTATTCTGAGACTTATGAAAGTTATAAGGAAGAGCAGTCAGAATTTTCATATGATCAGTCAGAATTGTATCTAAGAATCGGTAATAAGGATTTGAAAAAGAAGTGCGGTGAGGAATCAGATGGAATACAACTAGTTGAAGTCTTTTCTCAGCCATCGTCTTCACATATAGATGTTCCTTATGTTTTGGAGCACCTTGGGGCTTATACAATGAGTTAATATTTGATAAGCCTTGATGATCAGCATGATGGAGTAGTCGACCTATCGCATTATCCCGATTTGTATATCAGCGCTATCCAGTCATGGATAGAAGCAGCCTGCGCGAGCATCTACCAGTTTGGGAAGAAGTTTGACGACATTATTCATGCCCATGATTCCCCATCCAACCTGCCCTTTCTGGATCATCACACAGATTTGCATTTTCTGGAAATTGTGTCCTTACTTTGGCTGGTAACCAAAGACAAGGCAAAACCTTTTTATATTAATAAAATGCTTAGGTGGCTGCACTAGATCTATGATTACACCTAACCTTTTGTGTATCATGCTTAGAGTAGGAAAATAGGCTCCTTAAAGTGAGCGTTTACTTTAGCATTTTTCTTTATGTACTTAGAAATAAATAAATTTTTCAGTGAAGTTTTTTCTTTGAATAAAACAACTTTTGGATCATTGGCTCTTTTTCATGAAACTTGTGCTACGAAGGTTTTCTTATCAAGTTGAGATGTTTTTACAAGATATGGAAACTAGAGATTCTGGGGTTCTTGTATGCTCTCCTTGCAAAAGAGACTAGATCGAGCACACATCCCACAGTTGGAGCCAGATGTTATCCAACTTTTTGTACCATAGTTGGGTTACCTGAGGAGCCGCCGGTTGACAGACATGTTCAATGTCTGATTCCAGTGTATCAGTTGATCCGTCTTCATGTCTAGCCAATATTGACTAGTCGGTTTTTCATTTGAATAATTTTGACCATGGCCTCGCGGGGTTTGTAATAAAATGTGTTAGTAGGGTATTTTTTGAGTGGTTCGGTCTCCTAAGACGTAGAATCTCAAATAAGGTATTTCAGGGAGTTTTTTGCCCCTGATAATTATGTTTTGCCTATAGCCGAGTATAATTGACGAGGTTTTCTCCCACTTCCTCCAAAGCTGGAATGCCTGATGTTGAATTCTGAGCCTTGGGGGGTTATTAGAGCCTAACTGAGTGTTATAAACCTACTAGGCATTATTTAGGTAGATCATGGTCATGTCCTAAGTCATCTGGACACATAAACAAATTTCGAAAAAATCTTTTTCGAACGTAGAAATTTTTTTAAATTTTTTTTTTTTAATTACTTTTCCTAAGTTTTTTGGGTTAATTTTTCCATAAATTAAATGGAAAAAACCCGTTTGTAATAAATCGGTCATCCGGACTCCGAATTCAGTGATTGAAGGCTCTAACCTTGAGCCAAAAATCATTCTTGATCGGCCAGCCAGTCAGAACCAACTTTCAGATCATTAATCAGACACATAATGCCTTTTTTCTCAAAAAAGTTAGTTTTGAGGAAAAAAATGAATTTTTATTAAAAAATGATTATTTTGGAGAAAATTAAAACTCTCCAAATTAATCCAAATTCAGCGAAATAAAAGGCTAAATGACATCTCAATGGGCATTTATGATGATTGAAGTCATCATAACTCAGCTTCAGTCAGCATTTAGTGAGCAATAAAGTTATAATCAGTTAACAGATTTGTCATCTCCAGCTAAACTCCCGAATTGAATGAGATGGAGAGCACTCATTGGTTTGATGATTTGATCGAGGTAAAGAGTGAAGATAACACTAGCAATGGCTCCTCTAGACCTAGCAAGTCCGGTTAGGTCTGGTTTTCTGATTTTAGGGTTTTAGCACTCTCTCATTGTATAAATAGAGGCTCCTTTAGCTCTATTCGGATGGACTTTTGGGCATAGAAACTCTGCAAAAATTGTAATCATTATTTTATTGAATAAAACTTTTCGACTTTGGAGGTCTACAGGATTGTCTCTTCATTGGTGGATGTGTTGTATGAGGTGATCTCTTTCCATGCTTTCAATTTGTTATTTATGTGTTGAATCAAACAACTAGCTTTAGAAGTCTATTATTAGAATATAAGATTTACCATTTGTTGCTGTCAAGTTGGTTTATTATGCAAAGTTTATCATAATCTAGATGGGTACAAATATTCAGTTATATGAAGTATTGATCTTGGTTTGAATATTCATAGCATACTAGTTTTTATTGTTTGATCTCATTGGGTTTCAAGTCAGATTTTCTTTACAGATCTCGCCATTTGGAGAAGGGTGCGAGCTCAGCTGTATCAATATCATCTCCATCATCATAAGAACCTTCTAACATTGTTAACTTTCAGGACCTACAGAGAGTTTGGCTTTTTCCAAGAAGAAAAAACAAAGAGATCTTACTCCAAAGTTCCATCTCAAATTCTTTCATAAATTCAAACACTTTCTTGGTTGCCGAACTTTCTTCCTCTAGTTCTCCCTTTGCTCTTTGACTTTTTTTGTTTCCTCGCTTGTTAGCCCCTTTCTTCCTTGACTTGTTTGCCTTTTCTCACTTTTTCTTTTTCACTGCCCCGTTTTTTCTCTCTTTTACCATCCATTTTCTTCATTTTGGACAGCCCTAGTGTGCCCTAGTCTTCCTTCCCTTTTTGCCTCTTTTTGCCCTAATTTTTGGGCCTTCTTCAACCTTGTTATTGGTCTTTTCTTCCACTTTTTGTTTGCTGCCTTGTTTTGTATTTTTTATGACAGCCATTTGTTTTCTCTTTCGCTGCCCCGTTTTCTTCAATTTTTGTCCTCCTTTAGCTTCATAGTTGGCTACCCTATCCCTCCCTTTCTTTGATTTTGACCTTCTCTTTGTTTTCTTGCCTTCTTTTCCTCATCTTCTTTTGTTTCAGCCCTCTTTTCCTTTGCTCTTTTGGCTCTTATTCAAACTTCTTCTCTTTTTCCTTTTCACAGGTTTCAGAAAGATCTTCAAGTAAAAGTAAAAGCACTCTCATTTTTACACAAGTCTTAATATTAGTAGAGTTGTTTGCTTTCATTTGAAAAGCCCTTTCAAGGATTAAATTCCTAAAGGCAATTTGTAATAATTTCAATAAAGTACTTTTGTTTGAGTGAGGTTTTAAAGTCCCCACTCCCATCCTCCCCCATTTGGGGAGGCTTGTGTTGTGTTTACTTGTATATGCTTAGGTTAGATTTGCTTGTCTTCATCATTATTTGCATCTTATTCTTAGAATAATTGTTAATCCATCACCTCTAATTCATTAATTAAGTTGATTACTCTATTTTTAATTGTTTATCTTTCTAAGTAAATCAACTGCTTAAATCTCTCAAATCACACCATAAGGTGGATCAAGAGTGCTCTCTATCGAAAAGTTTAATAACGCATCTTTGCTTCTTGTTCACATTTGTTTAATCAATTAACTCTTAAGTAAGACTCTTGAACTTGCAAAAACACAAGTCAAGAGCACTCTCTATCGGAGAGCATCTTTAGCGTTTGCATTATCTTTGCATTAGTCTCATCTAGATTAGATAAGACTCTTGAACCTTCGTCATAAGACAAGGTCAAGAGCGCTCTCTATTGGAGAGTTTAATTAATTAACTTAATAAAACCTTCAACACACACACCCCTTTAATTAATTAACTCCTTTCCCTCCTTGCCGGAGTATGCTCTGACCGATCCCAGATCGGAATACCCAGAAACGACATTGGATCTTTAAACCCTATCAGAGTAACTTAATAATACTTAAACACCTATAACCAACGCACCGACGTTGTAGGGATTATTCCAAAGTATTTCCTAGTAGAGGCGTCGGAACCTCCTGCTATCTTAGATTCTCGGCTAACTGGTCAATCTTTGCGATACCAGCTTGGGATACTGGGTGGGCCCAACATGTCTTCAATGGAGGGAACTTAGAAGAGTCTCCCGACTTTGACAAACCTTCGTTGACACCCTAATCAAGAGCATTTAAAATTCTTAAAATCTATCAAGAGCACTTGCAAAACCTAACACTCACTAGCTTAATTCCTAGACTTTATTTCACGCATTTATTTGACTCCATAAGGCACTGGTCCTTTGTTATATTTGATTAATTTTCTATCTTGATCAACTGTTTATGGTCCATTTCAATTGATTATATTTGAATGCTTAAGTTATAAGTCTGGAATCTTTGCTTATATGTGTGATCTCTTGTTAGCAACGTGGATTGCTTTGATTAATCATCATCTCCTTAATATTAATCATTTTAAATCACAATAACTCCTAAACAACACCCATCCGCATCCAAAACATCCAAAACTTAACTAAAACATTGAGCCATAGAAAACTCTTTGTTAGGGACTACCCCCCTTGGCTTCGTTAAGAGTTAGCCTAAACGGAGGAGCTAGGAGTAGGTGACAGTACCTAGCTCTGTGCTTGCCCCCAAGGTCACATCTCTCCCACTTTTTCAAGTGAGGAGACAACTTTCAATTGATTTCTGCTGCTGGTGTGCAATCGGTGGACAACACTCGCAAAGTAGTTAGAACTTTGAATTAAATTAAAGGAAACATGAGTCAACTATTTACACTAATATGAGATATATATAGCAACTTTAGTATAAGTTTAAAAAAATGAAAAGCTAAAAATTTAGCTAAGATGAAACTAAGATGGTCATAAAGTTCTTTCAAAGGACTTAGTTGAGATTAATGCATTGTCTTGGATTTAATATTTTTTTATGTAGTCCAAGAACTGATGCTTTATTAAAACTAGAGTCATTATTTAACTATAAATGGATTTTAGTACTTAGGTGTTTATGCCACACCAAGAGACCCTCAAGGGTCAAGATCCATCATGACATCACCTGTAAGGTAGATGGGTATTCTTCTGGGGTACCATGACACCATTAGAGCATAAATGACCACATAATGGGTCATTAATGCTTCTCCATCATCCATCAAGTCTTTAGGACCATCTCTTGGGCCTTCAGCATCGTCAGCAGGGTCTTCAGCATCTTCAATAGGGTGGTGGCTTCAATATCTAGCCTTGTGGGTGCAGAGACCTTTTCAACTGGGTACAAGGTGCTTCAAGGCACAAACCCACTTTGTAAGGGATCCAAGGTATTGTAGGTGGAACTTGATGGCATCAATGACAACCTATGGGGCCATTGCAAGTCCATGTTGGCATCAATGACAATTTCATCAACAGGGAAGGAACTAGCGTGCACACAGAGGAGCCTTGGAATCAAGGCAACTTGACTACTCCAATGATCATACCTATGATAAGAGCAAAAGAAACATAGGATCACCCCGCTATTCACCTAATGTTAAGTCAAACTACTAATATAAATAAAGGAGACAAAAAATAGCATCAATGTGCAATACCATATACCTGCTCTGCAATATACGAGTTCTATTGCATGGACCCGGATGATGGTATCTGACAATGATGGGAATAAGGAAGAACCAACACTGCTCTTTGTTGATATCTATGTGAACCATGACCTAGCAAACCTCATCTCCATGGGGTCATGTGGGAACAACTGTGACATGGGAGCATAGAGTATGCTCTGAATGATCTCTGAATTTGGGGTACCCTACTGATAATCAATGTCTCATAGCTCATGCTCATGTGAGGATTGGATATGTGCTCTGGCTTTGGATCTGCATCATGGCAGCCAAGCTAACATAGATGTGACAATAGGGTGTTTCATAATAGTCCAAATTTTTTATGCTATAGGATTCCAAGTTATTCCATAGGAGAAGCCTTCTCATATCATTAGTGATTTGAAAATATTCAAGATCTTTTTTAACCATTAATTTGCATGTAAAATTTAGATGTTAATTACTCATAAACAAGCTTAAAAGATGAATTATTTAATGCTTAAAATTAATCACATAAGCAAATAAAAGAGATATGCAAACCATAAAATTAAGACAACAACTAATAACGGAGTTCACCCCTCCTAGGTTATGTCTTCGGGTCCAACTCCAATGAGGACCGATCTTATTAGTATTCAAAAATGATTTAGCAATGTACAAATAGAAGCTAGAAGTCACCTCAAATATCACCTTAAAGTTTTGTTGTTCTGGAGGAGAAACAGACTTCAACAACAACTTCAGAATGAAATTATGATTCTTTGAAGTGTAAACATGGCTATACTTCGATGTAGCTGAAGGGTTATGTGTGAACTTTTTTGATAGCGAGCCTAGATGCAAAAACAGAAGTTGGATTCAGAATCCTTGTGAAAATCCAAGTCTTTTGAGTATAAACTCGATATAGTTCTGAATTAGAGCTCGGGATGCCCCCTCTGGCACAATCTCCAAACTGTCATTGTTTTCGTATAGTTTGTATGGTCTCGAAGTGCGTGCAATTTGAAAGTGTCTCGAGATGCATGCAGACTCGCCTCGGGATGCATGCAAAGAGAAAAACCCACGTTGAGATGCGTGCAAAACTACCTCGATCTACGTGCAATACCACCTCGGTCTATGCACCAAGACCTTGTCTTGAAATCTGTGCATGGTTTTATAGGCTGTGGTAGGTTGTGTAAGATCCGAATTTATTGGTTGCAGGATCATCCCTCAATTCACCATGATCAATCACTGCCTCAACACGTCCAAGAATCAGTCTATGTTCAACGTGTTCAGTATGTCACTCATCAGAGCCGAGCTTAAGAAGACACGTTCGACGATCCTCCAATTGTCTGAGACAGCTTGTAGACTTCACCTCAAGCTCGCAAATTCCATTAACGCAGAGCTTTGGCACCGGTTGGACTCTGCGATGGGCATGAAATATGACTGCGCGCTGAAGAGAGCCTCCACCAAACAGCAGCGCAAGTTTGAACTCCTCCTCAATGCACAGAAACCTAAGACAGCTGGTCACATTGAAAGGAAATCGAATGTAGTCAACCTATCTCACGTTTCCTTGAATGACAGCGATACAAAGGTCCTGGAGTACGGCCTTAATTTCGCCATCGCGCCCAACAAAATTCCTCTTAAGGAGTTAATGTGCAGCATTGAAAACGCTGTCACAAATTTATCAGAAGAAAGCGCCGATCAAGCAAGACAAGATTGCGCCGTGATCCTAAGCCATGCGAAACCACCGAAACCGAACCTATCCAAAGAGGAAAGAACATCATTGTTTGAACTTAGGCATAACCAGCAAATAAAAATTGTTAAAGCTGATAAGGGCAATGCCACAGTGGTGCTAGACACTGTCGATTACAATAGAAAAATGCTTGAATACCTTTCTTGTGGGAGTTATCGACAGCGAAGCAAAGACCCAGGCAAGAAATTTCATAGAACCGTTCACAATGCCATTATGGACTCTAACCTAGACGAGGGTTTGAAAAAGAAATTACTCTCGAAAGAAGGCAATGCCCCTCGTATCTACGGGCTTCCTAAAATTCACAAAAATGGTGCTCCCCTCAGACCAATTGTGAACACAATAGGCTCTCCAACCTATAAACTAGCTAAATACCTTGCTACCCTTTTAAAACCCCTCGTTGGAAAAACAAACTCCTTTGTTAAAGACTCCACTAGTTGGGTGCAAGAGATTTGCAATGAGTCCTTAGACACTGGTGACATCCTCGTTAGCTTTGATGTGGTCTCCCTATACACAAAAATTCCGGTCGATGAGGCAATTGCAACAATTAGAGACTTGACAGATGTTGACACAGCCAAACTTGTAGAGGTATGTTTAAAATCCACTTTCTTCACATTCCAACAAGTTTTCTACGAACAGATAGAGGGTGTGGCTATGACCTCACCTCTTTCCCCAATTGTAGCTAATCTTTACATGGAGATGTTTGAGAAACGAGCTATTGACCTTTTCCCCCTCAAACCTAAAAGGTGGAAACGCTACGTGGACGACACGGATGTGGTTTGGCCACATGGGATAAATACCTTGAACCAATTCCTTGAACACCTTAACAACCAGAACAACAATATTAAGTTCACCATGGAGATCGAAGAGAACAATAAACTACCTTTTCTCGATGTCCTTATCTCAAGAAGAGAGGATGGTTCTATTTCGCACCAGGTTTATAGAAAAAAGACTCACACCGATAGGTATCTAAATGCCGACTCCCATCATTTCCCACCTCAGAAAATTGGAGTAATTAATACCCTTGTAACTAGAGCCCTAAGAATCTCTGACAAAGAACATATCCAAGAGGAGATTGACCATTTAGGAAGAGTTTTTGGGGATAACCGATACAACGATAGACAATTTAGGAAAATAGTAGCCTCTGCTAATAAACCTAGGAGAAGTAGGACCAAGGACAAGGATGAAGACATCATTAATAAAGTCTTCCTCCCTTACATAAAAGGCACCACAGATAGATTAGCCAAGACCCTAAAAGACACAAAGTCCAAGTGTTCTTCACACCTCCCATTACCATTAGGAACTTGGTGGACTCCTTGAAAGATCCAATTGAACCTAAAGCATACAAAGGAGTCTACTCCATTCCTTGTTCCTGTGACAAGCTGTACATAGGCGAAACTGGGCGTTCCATGGAGACCAGATTTAAAGAACATAGCGCCGACCTGAGACACAATAGACACAAGAAGTCAGCCTTGGCGGAACACGCGCACATAACTGGTCACCACATTTGCCTTGAAAACGCAAAAGTCATCGCTAGGGAGGGAAACCTTCTCAAAAGAAAGATTAGAGAGAAAATCGAAATTAACCTCAATGAGAATTGTCTCAATAGAGACGATGGTGCCAAGATCAGTGATTCTTGGAAACCACTGCTTCAGTCCCTGCAATTACAAGAAAACCGTAATAAGTAAACCCCGTCCCGTCACCCTTCTCCTCTGGCACTTTCCACACCTCCTCTAAGTTTGATAAACATGTTGCTCTTTAAAACTTTTTAATCCTCCTTCCCCCTTAAATTATTAAAACATTCCTAAAAATAAAATTCTTAAATTAAAATTAAAAATGAAATTTTTTTAAAAAAGAATTTCCTTAAACATTCTTAAAAACTCTTAAAAAGTAATTTTAATTCTCTAAAAATCAAAATACCCCATCTACTTTTGACTTAAACAAAAATATTTTAAAGACCTAAAAATTTTCAACCTTTTTCTCTTGATACTTTTAAAAAGAAACTTTAACAAGTTTTAAGATTAAGACTTTTTATAAAATTTAAATAAAAATTTGTGAAAAAGAAAGTCTTATAAAAATCTTTTATAAACACTAGAACTTCTTAAAGGTTTAATATAAAGATAAAACTTGTGAAAAGTTTTAATTTTAATATTAAGTTTTTATAAAGGTTAAGGAAACTAGAAAACTTTAAATTTTTTTTAAAAATAAAATCTTATGAAAAGAATTTTAAAAAAACTTTTTAACACTTTGTAACTTGTTTAGGGTTTAATATTAAAACTCTTTAATTTTAACTAATTTTAAATTATAATTCTCTTATTGAATCTTAAAATCTAGTTTCAAAAATTTTAATTAAATATCGTTAAAAACCTTTTCAAAACCTAGAACCGACGTTCTTTTTCTTTAACTTTCAATTTCCTCACAAATTTGTGTATTAAAAACTTTTTGGGCTATTTTACATCACCACAGTCTTCGTTTGTCTCCTGATGATGATCCCAGAGTAGGGTTCGAAACGTCGAGAGTTTCAACTTGCTAACGCAACTCCCTTGAATAAATCAACACTATTATAAGTTAATTGTTTGGTGTAATGGTTAAATTGTTGGAGTAATATTAGGGAGGTTATGGGTTCAAATCCCATAAACGAGTCCACTGTTTACACATATATAACAATATATAACAATATATATATATATAGTATTATGTTGAAATAATCTGGGAAACAAAATCTTTTGAATCTTAAGCCAGTTTGAACATTTCGTGGCTTCCACATGGTGGCCTTCCATTGGCCCACATGTCAATTGTTCGGTGTGCCATGTCATGCCACATCATCCCCTGCCACGTGGTACTTCCGGAGTGGTGTTTGATTAGATGCCAAATCGTTCATTTATGGATGACAAGTATCAGCTTCTCATGCTGCCACGTCACCATGATGATGTCAGCATGACATCATCTCTGTCCAGTCAGTTGTACGATCATGCCACATGGTCGACCCACATGATGCCACGTCACCCCATTTTGCCATTTTTACCTATTTTGCCGAAATTTCAGAATGTGATAACTTTTACATACGGACTCTGTTTTGCATGAAACGAATGTCGCTGGAAAGCTCTCGACAAGATCTATGCATCTATACCCTTATTTTCATCATTTGAAAACTTTAAAATTTGGTCATTTTGGGTGATCCTCCTGGATCAAACCTCCCCACTAGAGAGCTTTTGGACCACCAAAAGCAGAAATTACTTAGAAAAAGAGTGAGGACACCATGGCTCCACTTGACCTGTGTCCGCCGTCCAACCTGCTCGGTTTAGAATCATTTGGATCATCATCACAAAGACAAAAACAACCATTATGTTGTTAACAAACTTAATCATTCTATCATCCTTACATAAATTTGTATTCAATGTCACAACTACCATCCAAACTAAACTGAATAGTAACAAAAGTAGACATAAAACTGAACATGCAGATGTCAAATAGAATGAAAGCTTGTTTCTCTTTATAGAAACAGTAAGGACTAATGGATCTCTTTCCCTGCAATCCAACATGTTTTCAGGCTCAAATCCCCCATGCTATATATCCTATAACATCTGATTAGTATTGACATGTACTAATTCGTTTCCAAGACCACAATCTTTAATTGTCACAAGAGATAAACCTTTAATTGCATTTACTAACATCTTCATCTTCCCTATAGCAACCATAGTCAAATTGTTTTTCATCTTATGAGCTCTTACAATGTTATCACATATATAGTATCTAGGCTACCATATTCTATTTTTCAGATACAAAACATTTTTCAATCAGATCTCTTACATATGAGATGCTGAAATGAACAGTTTTGAGGGATCATTATTTTGTTAGTGGACTATAATACTCTCCCATGTCAGGACCGAGTCTCAGGACACTCAGATTCGAGGACTGATGTAGCCATTCAGTCATTTGCAGAGAAGTTAGTGATGCCCAAATTGGTTCTAGTGTTTTCTCATTGGACAGATGATGGTTCAGATGGATTATTTGCATGGTTATGACTCGACATTTATTTTATTGTGTTATGGTTATCATTGCTCTTATACTCATCTTTGTGACATATACTAGCATTTAGTGTCATGATCTGGCGATCATAAATATATGGACTTGGATGTATTTGTATTTTGTATTGGTGCCCCTACTTAGAATTGGAAGTTCTTGATCTATATTCATTAGTTTTACCCTCCCTAGGGAGAATAGAGGAAGTCATTCCCACCATTCTTTGGCTTGCTAGTGTTGGCTTCATCTTTCACTGTCTCCACCCATCCATTACCTTCTAGTTCTGTTTTTAACTCGACTTACTACTTGACTTCTGGCATGGAGGAACTTTTCCCCGCTAGAACCTTTGTTGGACAAACCTCCCTGTTTATAGTGTGTCTTGGCTTTGAGTTGGTGACAGAACTTGCCTTTGGTGAGTTGGATTGTATGCCTAAATCATTGTGGTCGGTTTCCCCGATGTTTGGCACTGTGCAGAACTCCCCTAGTCACTTGAGATGTTGTTGGATAAAACTGAAAGCTCATGTACTACTTGTATTGGAAATGTTTATATATGTGCCCATGGAAAATGTAAATTCTAAAATGTGTTTCTTAACATATACGAGCAAAGGGGAAGAGCAATGAAATGCTAAAATACTCCGTGAAGGGTATAAGAAAAGGTCCCAAAAGCAATGGTTAAATATATGCTATATCCAAATATTACTGACCTTATAAATTTGAATATGTCATGGATGAAAGCTGCAGTTAGTTGTGCTTTTAAGCACTGGTGAAGTCCTCAAAAGGACATATAGGCCAAAAAGGCCATGGAAATAAAATTGATGCTCCTAAATTCTAATGAACCTGGATCAAACTTGATGTAGACATAACGCCTAAGTTGAATAAGCACTCTCTGAACAAGTCAACCATTTGTGAGGCACTACCATTCCCTGTGTAGTTGTTTGTCTGGCATGTGGTTATAGTGATTTTTCCCTTTCCATATCCAAAGTGTCATGATGTTAAGTTGGTAGTCATCCTTTTTCCTAGCCTTGTCAATATCATCCTTCAGCCTTCACTAGCAAATTGACTACAACTATGAAGTGAGTATAGTCCTGAAAGCTTGGTCTGAGTAATAATAAATAAAACCCTATATATGTATTTGGTTGATGTGCCGCCAGTGAGGTGAGTGCTACTTGTTATGATTGTTACTTAAATGATTTGTAAAGCATGTCTTAGCCTTGTAACACTTGCAATAGATGGATGATAGTCTGAGTTATATTATTGGTATCTGGTCATTTACAGGTGATTACATTGTCTATTGGATATTGTTGATGATCAGGAAGAGACCTGGAAAGGGTATGAGTATGCACCCTAGATGGATTTAGACTCTCTGAGTCTAGTGAGATAGCTTATTTTCAGTTCTGGGCACTTGCAGAGATGATCAGGCTCATTTTACCCTTCTGATGCAGTTTTGCTTCACTGGATGATGTATCTGAGCAGGGAGATGTTTTTATTGGATCTCCTAGGGAGCTGTATGGGGAATAGGGGGTTCAACGACTTGATTGTACCATAGTACCCCCATCCCAAAGAGCCTGGTGGACTCAGTTTGACAACGCAGGCACCCTAGGAGGCTGTTTTGGCAGGTTCATGTTTTCCAAGGCAGATTAAAAAATGATTAAATGGCTATTGAAGAAATCAATTTAGGCTATTGAGGCAAGGAAATGACATGGGATGAGTCATGATGATGAGTGTGATGTCCTCCGCACCTTCTACAGTAGTTGCAGCACCTGATTGGGCCCACACCTATTTTTGGGGCACTTTTATATTATTTTTTGGAGCTTTTGGGAGGCTCACGATTTCCTCAAGGAGGCACAAAGTCAAAAAAAAAATATTATATTATTTTATTGTGCCATGGGGCACCCAAAGGGAGTTAGTTAACACTCCATGGACCCACCATGTGCTTCATTTATTTCTTGTTGAGTGGGGTACCCTCCTAATGGGTGATTTAGTCCACTTTGGTACTTTATGGTTATATTGATCAATGTATTGTATGTTGAGCTCATCTCAACCATTGATTAGAACATTTATATCTTTTAATCTTAGCCACTCGTTTTGAAAGTGGTTAGGATTTTGGTTCTCTCATTTCTATTTAAAGGAGAGGGCTTCTCATTTGTAAGGGCTCTTTGGCTCTTGGATCTGGATAATAGAAAACTTTTCTTGTGGATATTTTCTTGGATCTCCTTTGCATCTGATGTTCTTAGATGGTGATTGGAAAGTATTTTGTTTCCTGGCATTCGGGAAATTGTTATGAGATCTATATTTTTTGGGGATCATTGTCTTGTCTACAGGAGGACGACTTCAGCTTGGGTGTTTTTGCAGGGGGACCTCAGCTCGCTTGGCTTGTCTTCGTTTTTTATCAGGGAGTTTTCATTAGTGTTGTGGTGACCTATGATTTCTTCTTGCTATTTTTCTGTAGCATATAGCTTCTTTTTCATGTCACAACAAATCTGATATGGTTGACGTTTGTTGTGCAGGAGAAAGGGTGCATTGACTTCCTTGGGCAAACACTGGACATAGAACTTGCTTCAAGCTTCTCAAATTGATTGGGATGGCAAGGATCATCATCATCAAGGCATCTACAAGGTTTTCCAGGTAAGATCTATAGGTTGGTTCTTTTCTTCCATGATCTCAATCCATTGTACCTGCTTTTCTTCAATTTACTGGAAATTCCAAAATATTTAAAAAATCCAAAAATACTTAATCGGGGAACCGTTCGATCTTTGGAGAAACCACCGCTGGGTTTTGTAGATCGGGCATCCCTCTCACCAATTCATCCTTAACGATGTCCAAAAAGTGGATGGTTTGCCCTAGATCTAAAAAACTGACTGTTTAAACCCCAGCCCCCCCACTGAAATTTTGACTTTTGCCAAATCTGATTTTTTCCAAAAAATAATCACTTGGGTCAGTAGATCGGGTCCTCCTCATTCCAGAACACCTCCAACGCTGAGCTAGTTGCTTCTAGGTGGCCCTAGATCTGAGAAACTGACTTTCAGCACCCTGGCACTCCTAGTCATTTCCTTACTTTTTCGGATCTGATTTTTTCTGCATTTTTCCAACTTGGGTTTGTAGATCAGGTCATCCACATCCCATTTCTCCTCCAACACTGAGCCGATGCCTCCCAGATTGTCCTAGATCTGAGGATCTGTCCCTCCAAACCCTAGCGTTAGCCCTCCTTCTGCTGGTTTCCCCTGCAAACTGAATTTTTTGGGCCAAACACTTTTCTAGGTCCATAGATCAGAGCATATCCCAAGTGGTTTCACTCTAACGCTGTGCAGATACTGATTCCATTGTCCAAGGCCCAACATGCACTGATCTCCAAGCCTAGCGCTAGCCCTCTTTTGACCTCTTTTCCCTGAAAGTTGACTTTTCTTTGATGACTCAAGTACTTTGACATTGTCACATCTTTCATTGAGTCTATCCCTTGGGTACTAGATAGTCCCAGCTCTGTCCTTACTCACCTTGCATTGGTTACGTTTCTCAAGGCATCGGTTATCTTCATCAGTTGCTAGTACCTCAACCCCAGATCTTGTATCAACCCCATAAGTTACCTTGGTTCCACTTTGGATCGAACTTAACACTTCAAAAACCCTAATCCAAAGCCTTGGCACACCTGGTAACATCTCCATTGGATCTAGGGTCTTCAATTATCTTACACCTTACGTACCTCAAGCCTACTTGATTTGATCTGGTGTCTAGGTCTGATCTCTCCTGTCGGGAGTAGATCTGGGTCTCCCCCTTTGTTGTGTTGGACTTAGATAACATAAAGCGAAGACTGACTTGATTGGCGTGACAACTATTCATTTGGGAGTCTAGGCAGTCTTGGTTCCACCTCCTTAGTTGCATCTCCCTCTACCATCCATCCTGGATCCACCTCTCATAGGCAACTACAAGGTTGGTGATATCATTTTGGCGCCGTTGCCGGGGATGTAGAGGCCTAACTTGGTTCGACATACCTCACCTCTCCTACGACATTATCCGTTGGTGAACACGACAATTTGTTCACCTGGCGACTCCACAACGCAACTCCACTGAGAAGCGAACCCATCCCATAAATCATAATGAATTTAGATATATTTATCAGATGCATGAAGGAATTGAATGAAAGCATAAATGAACTTGAAAAGCAAATAGACGAAAGGGATAAATGGAGGTCAGATTCTTGGTATAAAGATGATCTTGACCATGATTATGGGTATGAATCTAGTTATCACAATTCTTTTGATACCCACCAATTCCCTTGCTCGCACTATAAAGAATGCCTAACCATCTCTAATGAGCCGACGAGCAAGTATCAAACCCAATCAAAGCCTTATAGCCAAGTACCAGAGCTGTTAAAAAGCAAGACAAATAGTCTCCCTTTGACTTTTTTGAAATACCCGGGGCACCTCATCCTATGTCAAACGATTACATTAGGAGGATGCCCCAGTTTAGTGGAAATAATGATATATCTATTGAAAGTCATTTGGATATTCTCTGGGATTACATGGAAATTAGAGGTGCAGACAATGAAGATGTTTATATGTGAGCCTTAGGAGAATCCTTGCAAGGGGATGTTCAACTATGGTTTGATCATTTAGCACCAGAATCCATCACTGGGTATGACATGTTCACAGATCTGTTAATAGATCAGTGGGGTAGGAACACTGATGATTCTTCAAAGTGTGAATCCAACAATGATTATAATTAGTATATTGGCAATTTGCTTTCTCAATTGGATCATTCCTCTCCTGAGATGTTCCAAATTATGAGCGTCCCTGCAATCCATAAGAATATTACAGAGTACTTTGAGGATAATATTGCAAAACCTCATGCTGAAATTAAGAGGGATATCAATCAAATCATACAAGATACTATGTTATTATTACCTGAAACAGTCACAGAGCAAATTTTGGATTTAATCCGTGGAAGGGAACCTAACAATCAAGAAACATCCATAGTTAAGCCTTCCATTTGTAATTCCATTAAAGAACCTTTAGAAGAGCAACTCCATAGTCATTTCCTAATTGATGACAATTTGAGTCAGTATTCAAGCCATCCGAATCTGGATTCAGAATTTGATGAAATCAGTCAAACTTTTGTTGAAGAGCAATCTTGTGGTCATATTGTGATTGAAGAGCACGTCTGGCCGAGTCATGAATCATATTGTCTTCCTCCATCAAGAACGAACTTGCATACTTTTTATGACCCTATCAACATCTTGATGGATGAGTTTTTAGAAATTCAATCTCATCCATGGCATGATTTCATTTCTCTTGATCCATATCTTTCTTTAATTTTCAAACAACAAGTTATGATGGCTTCAATTTTCATTTACATTACTTATAAGCCATCTTTGACTTGTTGTATCATTAATTGTAAAGAAAGCTCAATAGATTTGTTCAGCAAGTGGTTGCATTGGATTTATGATTTTACGTAACACTTGTCTAAATTGGTTAGAGTAAGGTAGGTAGGATTTGAATAAGCCTTTTTCGGCAGTAGTGTAGAATCTTGCATTTTTGCCTGAAACTCGCCTTTTGAAGCTCTTAGTATAGTTTTGATTTCTGTTATCCTGCACAATAAAAAAATCAAACTTTTCTTGAAAGTTATGGTTATATATTAGATTCATTTCCTGCTTTTCGATTTCATGCATTTTTATTTCGGTATTTTATATAATATCCACATATTGTTCTGACGACCGGTCTGTGAGTTTGGTATAGCTCTGGACATGCTGCAAGTAGTCGGTGACATTTTGGTAGCGGTTGTAGAGCTAGAAGGATTGATCGAGGATGCGAGAAGCAAAGTACGAGGGACTAGAGATTTTGAGGTTCTCAAGTGCTCTTTTCAGCAGAGCACTTGTCTTCGCTAGCGCCAGATGTTATCACATATATAGTAGCCAGGCTACCATATTCTATTTTTCAGATACAATATATTTTTCAGCCAGATCTCTTACATATGAGATGTTGAGATGAACAGTTTTGACGGATCATTATTTTGTTAGTGGACTATAATACTCTCCCATGTCAGGACTGAGTCTCAAGGCACTCAGATTCGAGGACTGATGTAGCGATTCAGTCATTTGCAGAGCAGTTAGTGATGCCCAGATTGGTTCTAGTGTTTTCTCATTGGACAAATGATGGTTTAGATGGATTATTTGCATGGTTATGACTCAACATTTATTTTATTGTGTTATGGTTATCATTGCTCTTATACTCATCTTTGTGACATATACTAGCATTTAGTGTCATGATCTGGCGGTCATAAATATATGGACTTGGATGTATTTGTATAATGTATTGGTGTCCCTACTTAGACTTGGAAGTTCCTGATCTATACTCATTGGTTTTACCGTCCCTAGGTAGAATAGAGGTAGTCATTCCCACCATTCTTTGTCTTGCGTTTTACCGTCCCTAGGTAGAATAGAGGTAGTCATTCCCACCATTCTTTGTATTGCTAGTGTTGGCTTCATCTTTCACTGTCTCTACTCATCCATTACCTTCCAGTTTTGTTATTAACTCAACTTACTACTTGACTTATGGCATGGAGGACCTTTTCCCCTCTAGAACCTTTGTTGGACAAATGTCCCTGTTTATAGTGTGTCTTGGCTCTGAGTTGGTGACAAAACTTGCCTTGGTGATTTGGATTGTATGCCTAAATCATTCTGGTCGGCTGTCCCGATGTTTGGCACTGTGCAGAACTCCCCCTCGTCACTTGAGATGTTGTTGGCTAAAACTGAAAGCTTATGTACTACTTGTATTGGAAATGTTTATATATGCACCCATGGAAAATGTAAATTCTAAAATGTGTTTCTTAACATATACGAGCAAGGGGAAAGAGCAATGAAATGCTAAAATACTCTGTGAAGGGTATAAGAAAAGGTTCTAAAAGCAATGGTTAAATATATGCTATATCCAAATATTACTGACCTTATAAATTTGAATATTTCATGGATGAAAGCTGCAGTTAGCTGTGCTTTTAAGCACTGGTGAAGTCCCCAAAAGGACATATAGGCTAAAAAGGCCGTGGAAATAAAATTGATGGTCCTAATGAACCTGGATCAAACTTGATGTAGACGTGATGCCTAGGTTGAATAAGCACTCTCTGAACAACTCAACCATTTGTGAGGCACTGCCATTCCCTGTGTTGTTGTTTGTCCAACATGTGGTTATAGTGAGTTTTCCCTTTCCATATCCAAAGTGTCATGATGTTAAGTTGGTAGTCATCCTTTGCCCTAGCCTTGTCAATTTCAGCCTTCACCCTTCACTAGCAAATTGACTACAACTATGAAGTGAGTATAGTCCTGAAAGCTGGTCCGAGTAATAATAAATAAAACTCTATATATGTATTTGGTCGATGTACCGCCAGTGAGGTGACTGCTACTTGTTATGATTGTTACTTAAACGATTTGTAGAGCATGTCTTAGCCTTGTAACACTTGCAGTAGATGGATGACAGTCTAAGTTATATTATTGGTATCTGGTCATTTACAGGTGATTACATTGTCTATTGGATATTCTTGATGATCAGGAAGAGACCTGGAAAGGGTATGAGTATGCACCCTAGATGGATTTAGACTCTCCGAGTCTAATGAGATAGCTTATTTTCAGTTTCGGGCACTTGCAGAGATGATCAGGCTCATTTTACCCTTCTGATGCAGTTTTGCTTCACTGGATGATATATCTGAGCAGGGAGATGTTTTTATTGGATCTCCTAGGGAGCTGTATGGGGAATAGGGGGTTTAGCCACTTGATTGTACCATAATACCCCCATCCCAAAGATCCTGGTGGACTCAGTTTGACAACGCAGGCACCCTAGGAGGCTGTTTTGGCAGGTTCATGTTTTCCAAGGCAGATTAAAAAATGATTAAATGGCTATTGAAGAAATCGATTTGGGATACTGAGGCAAGGAAATGACATGGGATGAGTCATGATGATGAGTGTGATGTCTTCCACATCTTCTCCGGCAGTTGCAGCACATGATTGGGCCCACACCTATTTTTGGGCATTTTTATATTATTTTCTGGAGCTTTTGGGAGGCTCACGATTTCCTCAAGGAGGCAAAAAGTCAAAAAATTAAAATATTATATTATTTTATTGTGCCATGGGGCACCCAGAGGGAGTTAGTTAACACTCCATGGACCCACCATGTGCTTCATTTATTTCTTGTTGAGTGGGGTACCCTCCTAATGGGTGATTTAGTCGACTTTGGTACTTTATGGTTATATTGATCCATGTATTGTATGTTGAGCTCATCTCAACCATTGATTAGAACATTTATATGTTTCAATCTAAGCCACTCGTCTTGAAAGTGGTTAGGATTTTGGTTCTCTCATTTCTATTTAAAGGAGAGAGCTTCTCATTTGTAAGGGGTCTTTGGCTCTTGGATCTGGATAATATAAAACTTTTCTTGTGGATATTTTCTTAGATCTCCTTTGCATCTGATGTTCTTAGATGGTGATTGGAAAGTATTTTGTTTCCTAGCATTCGGGAAATTGTTATGAGATCTATATTTTTTGGGGATCATTGTCTTGTCTACAGGAGGACGACTTCAGCTTGGGTGTTTTTGCAGGAGGACCTCAACTCGCTTAAGATTGTCTTCGTTTTTTATTTGGGAGTTTTCACTAGTGTTGTGGTGACCTATGATTTCTTCTTGCTATTTTTCTGTAGCATATAGTTTTTTTCTCATGTCACAACAAATCTGATATGGTTGACGTTTGTTTTGCAGGAGAGAGGGTGCATTGACTTCCTCGAGCAAACACTGGACATAGAACTCACTTCAAGCTTCTCAAATTGATTAGGATGGAAGGGATCATCATCATCAAGGAATCTACAAGGTTTTCCAGGTAATATCTACAGGTTGGTTCTTTTCTTCCATGATCTCAATCCATTATACATGCTTTTCTTCAATTTACTGAAAATTCCAAAAATACTTAATCGGGGAATTGTTCGATCTTTGGACAAACCACTGCTGGGTTTTGTAGATCGGGCATCCCTCTCACCAATTCATCCTCAACACTGTCCAAAAAGCAGCTGGTTTTCCCTAGATCTAAAAAACTGATTGTTTAAACCCCAGCACCCCCACTGAAATTTTGACTTTTTCCAGATCTGACATTTTTCGGAAAATAATCACTTGGGTTCATAGATTGGGTCCTCCTCATTCCAAAACACCTCCAACACTGAGCTAGTTACTGCCAAATGGCCCTAGATCTAACAAACTGACTTTCAACACCCTAGCACTCCCAGTCATTTTCTGACTTTTCCAGATCTGATTTTTTCTGCATTTTTCCAACTTGGGTTTGTAGATCAGGTCATCCACATCCCATTTCTCCTCCAACGCTAAGCTGATGCCTCCCAGATTGTCCTAGATCTGAGGATTTGTCCCTCCAAACCCTAGCACTAGCCCTCCTTCTGCTGGTTTCCCCTGCAAACTGAATTTTCTAGGCCAAACACTTTTCTGGGTCCATAGATCAGGGCATATCCCAAGTGGTTTCACTCTAACGCTGTGCAGATACTGACTCCATTGCCCAAGGCCCAACAGGCACTGATCTCCAAGCCTAGCGCTAGCCCCCTCTTTTGACCTCTTTTCCTTGAAAGTTGACTTTTCTTTGATGACTTAGGTACTTTGAAATTGTCACATCTTTCATTGAGTCTATCCCTTGGGTACTAGATAGTCCCAGCTCTGTCCTTACTCACCCTGCATTGGTTACGTTTCCCAAGGCAACGGTTATCTTCATCAGTTGCTAGTACCTCAACCCTAGATCTTGTATCAACCGCATAAGTTACCTTGGTTCCACTTTGGATCAAACTTAACACTTTCAAAACCCTAATCCAAAGCCTTGGCACACCTAGTAACATCTCCCATGGATCTAGGGTCTTCAATTACCTTACACCTTACGTACCTCAAGCCTACTTGATCTGATCTGGTGTCTAGGTCTGATCTCTCCTGTCGGGAGTAGATCTAGGTCTCCCCCTTTGTTGTCTTGGACTTAGATAACATAAAGCGAAGATTGCCTTGATTGGTGTGACAACCGTTCATTTGAGAGTCTAGGCAGTCTTGGTTCCACCTCCTTAGTTGCATGTCCCTCTACCATCCATCCTAGATCCACCTCACATAGGCAACTACAAGGTTGGTGATAATAGTATGTAATCCCGTTCTTGAAAAAATGATACATATTATGCTCCTTGAAGAAGATGGCTTTTCTATCAAACAAATATGGACTATCCAACCCAATCCTGCAAATGTCCAAAGGGACTATATCCAATAAAACCTCATCTACAAAACCAGCAGTGATGGAAAACTTTAAATTACATTGATGAGACACATTCAATTTGGAATTTCCACATACCCAACCCAACGGGTATGGCTTAGAATGAGGCTTCATCTCTAATCCCAAACCTCTAACTACCTACTCAGAAATGACATTCACCTGAGATCCACTATCAATAAGTAGACATATTGGTATTTTTGGAAATCACTCGTAAGTGAAATAATTCAGTCCTCTTTGTTTCACCATTGCTTATATCAACATGAGAAGTAGAAGCAAATAAACTACTATCAAAAGTAGCAATTTTACCTTTCAAACCCATGGCTATCACCTTGGATTCATCTCCGGATTCAAATCCAAGATTGTACTGAATACTAGCACTGGTCTTCTTACCTCTTTGATGTTGAGCCCACTTCGGTTTCAGATCCTGTTGTAGCTTCCAACAATGTTCTTCATCAAGCCCATCTTTTTGGCAATGCGAACATGAAAGATTTGTATCCCCTTTCTTCACGGTAGCTATCTTCTTGCTCTTCCCTTTTTCCTTTCCTTCTTTTGATTGGTTGGATTCAACTTAAGGAACATCATGATCACTCTTCCTTTTATATTCAATGTGCGTGGCTAGCACACATACCTCGTCAAGATTAGTAGGATTAAACATAAGTATTATATGACGCAAATAACTATGTAATCCTCCAATAAATTTGAGAAGAGTTTCTTGAGTATAAAGAGGTATGCCCAAAATCAAAGATCTTTTTTCTGAATTCTTGAGTATACTCTTGTACATTCTGACCTTTACTTTGCCTTAAGTTTTGTCAATCCATCATGGCTTGTTGTATGTAGCCTAATGGATAAAATTGTTTTTTTAACGCAACAGTAAATTCATACCAGGAAGAAATAATTTTACCTTTTGTAAGGAGGTCTTCCTGTGTCTTACTTTCCCACCAGATGAGTGCGGTGCCTCCAAGACGGAAAGTATCCAACTGGATCTTTGCTTTATCATTAGCAAGATTTTGAATCCTGCAATACACTTCAATCTTCCTGATCCAATCATCTAGTTTTTCTGCATTATGTTCACCATTATATGTAGCCAATAAAAACTTAATATCAAGTTTTAAATAAGGTAAATCAAACTTAGCATTCTCAGGTTGTTTCTTTGGATTCGAAGAAGCAGTACTGGATATTTTAGAAGAAGAAGAAGAAGAAGGCTCAAAAGGCTCAGAAGGGTCTTTTCCTTTTCCCAAAGCATTATCCTTTTCTTACTCCTTCGGTTTCTTATTTTCCAACCTCTCTTGATAATCTGTAAACAACTTTTCTATTATGTTTGTGATCCAGGTGTATCATCTCAAATTCGATCTAAGTTAAAGTCTTTAAAGTGAAAATAAAAGCTTACAGGATGAAAGAGCCTATCAACATCTTTCCAACAACACTTGTTTTGTGTAAAAAGACCTCCGGACGCAAAAGTTATTCAGGATTGAAGTTTCGACAATTTTGGTAAAAAATGGCTAATTTGGGCAAAAATGGTCAATATAATTTTTATTAAAAAAATATGGAAGTCAATGGGATTCAACACCATGACCTCCAAGAGCGCTCAACACCTTAACCCAACCGCCTAGCCAACACACCACACGTTGATTCTTAATAAGCACATGGTACAAGTTTTATTTAACTTTGAAATTAGTTTTGGTTTGAAAAAGGGGGAGGTCGAGGGATTAGCCCTCGGCCCCATGGCCAACACCAAGGCTCCCCCCACATATATTATTCTATATCATAACCAATGTATCCATATGCCAATGCATAGGATAATACCAAGTCATATAAATGACAAAGTGTCTTTAGACACACAACTTTATTAATGAAGAAGGAAAATAATTACATCACAAAGATGTGAGGGCTAAATCCCGAAAGATTACCTCACATGGAAAACTCGATGGATTTAAATATCCAAAGAGTAACAACTAATTTACTATTACAGAAACTAACCAAGGGACACCTCACATAATCACGTGAGTGTGTGGATGCCCTTTTACATTTATTAAACTAAACTTCTAATTATTACATTTTGGATCATAATTCCTAACAATCCCCCCTTTGATCCAAATTTTTTTTTGAACAAATACCAAGTTCATTTCTAAACTTATCAAATTTGACCCTTCCAAGAGATTTTGTAAAAATATCTGCACTTTGATCTTCTGATGGACAATACTTTGGCTTGATGATTTGTTTGACAACGAGAGCCCGAATGTAATGATACTTAGTATCCACATGCTTAGTCTTTGAATGAAAAACAGGATTTTTGGCTAACTTGATTGCTGATTGATTATCAATAAATAATGAAGTTGCTTCTTTCTAATCAACTTTGAGGTCCTGCAAAATCCTTCTTAACCAAACTATCTCACAAGCGGCTTCCCAAGCTGAAATATATTCTGCTTCTGCTGTAGAATTCACAATTGTATCCTGTTTTTTACGACTCCATGTCACTACAGCTGATCCCATATTCATTAAGTAACTTGAAGTAGATTCCCTATCATCAACATCTCTAGCAAAATCCGCATCTGAATAGCCGACAAGCTTGAAATTTTTGTTTCTTTTAAACTCAAGTCCAAAATCCTTTGTTCCTTGAAGATACCTTAACACCCTTTTTGCTGCATTCCAATGACTTTCTCTAGGTTCCTGCATATATTTGGAAAGTATGCTGACTGCATAAGATAGATCAGGACGAGTATTCATTAAGTAAATGAAACATCCAATTAACTGTCGATATCCAGTACAATTTACAAGTCCCCCCCCTTCAAACTTAGAAAGTTTTAAATTTTGCTCCATGGGAGTAATCGTTGGTTTACATTCCCCCATTCCAAACTTCTTCAATAATCTAGAAATGTACTTAGATTGAGAAATAAATATGCTTCCTTCCCGCTGCTTTACTTCAACTCCAAGATAGTAATGAAGTAATCTCAAGTCTGTCATTTCAAAACCTGTTTGAAGTTCTTGCTTAACCTGAAATATATGATCATTATTGTTACCTGTTATGAGCAAATCATCAACATACATAACCAAGATGACTAAGTTGTTTTCCCGGATTCAAACATACAAAGTATCATCTGACTCACTACGAAGAAAACCAACTTTCTGTAGGTAGGAATCCATTTTTGCATACCAAGCTCTGGGAGTTTGTTTCAATCCATACAATGCCTTAACCAGTTTACAAACTTGATTTTCTTTCCCTGGAACCTCAAAACCAGGAGGTTGAGTCATATAAACATCCTCTTGCAAATCACCGTTTACAAATGCACTTTTTACATCCATTTGATGCACTTTCCATCCATTTTGTGTAGCTAAAGCTAGCACAATCCAGATAGTATTCCATTTCGCCATTGGAGCAAAAGTTTCCTCATAATCAATCCCTTCTTTCTGAGCAAAACCCTTTGCCACCAATCTTGCCTTATATTTATCAATATCTCCATTTGCTTTGTACTTAATTCTGTAAACCCACTTACAACCAATGGGTTTAACATCATGTGGACAATCAACAATTTTTCAAGTCTGATTCTTCATTACTGCATCATACTCACTTTGCATGGCCATTTTCCATTCATCATACTCAAATGCTTCATTAAAAGTAGCTGGTTCAACAACTGAAAGAGCAAAATTTTCTGAACCCATATTAGAACTCCTTGTACTTGTTTTGCCTTTTTCATCAGACTTAACATCCCGAAGTAACTTAGTTGCCCATTTTGGTTTCTTCTTTTCAAAGTTAACTTGATTTGAATCATCCAAGTTAACTTGTGAAGAATTCAAAGTATTTTCAACCTGTTTCAAGGTGTCTTCAACCTGTTCATCATCCTGTACTTCTGAAGTGAGATCAAACCATTGTTCATTCCTTGTCTGGTTTAAGTGTTGCATCCTTAATTGTTCCTTAGTTACTTTTTCCTCTAAGTGACTAAGTTGTTTTTCAACCTCTTCTACACTTAAACTTTCTGTTTCATCAAAAATCACATCCCTGTTGACAATAAACTTTCCATCTGACAGAAGCCTATACCCCTTTTTCTCATCAGAATAACCAATCAACGTGCACTTAACACTTCTAGACTCTAACTTCTTTCGCTTTTCTTTTGGGACAAGTGCATAACAAACTGAACCAAAAACTTTCAAATGTTTGACCATAGGTTTGAATCCATACCAAGCCTCAAAAGGAGTTATTCCATCAAGTGATGACGAAGGAGATTGATTCCTCAAATAAACTGTTGTATGATCTGCTTCAGCCCAATAACATGAACTCAACCTTTTGAAAAATAACATTGCTCTAGCCATGCCCAATAAAGTCTGATTCATCCTTTCTGATACTCCATTTTGCTGTGGAGTATAAAAATCGGTCAATTGTCTTTTAATCCCTTTTTCCTGACAATAAGTCAAAAAATGATTTGATGTAAACTCACCACCGTTATCAGTTCTCAAAGTAGCAATCTTTTCCTTTGTCGTTGTTTCAACCAAATTTTGAAATGACTGAAACTTTTCAAACACTTCTGATTTTTCCTTCAAAAAATACACCCAAACCATCCTGTTAAAATCATCAATAAACAACAAAAAATATTTACAACCACCAAGTGAAGTTTCCAAAGGACCACAAACATCACTATGAACAAGTTGTAATCTCCTTGTTGCTCTCTCCAAGTGCTTTTTGAAAAAGCTATCCTTCTCTGTTTGCCATAAATGAAAGCTTCACACTTTGCATTTTCCTTCCGAAAAGTAGGCAACCCCTTTACCATTCCTTGTTTTTGAAGCTGTACAAGACAATCAACATTCAAGTGCCCAAAACGAATGTGCCACAATCTGATAGGTGAAACATCAGTTTCAACTAAACTTGCAAATTCCTTCAAATGTTCCTTTGATCTAGGAATGACTGTTCCCTTCATCCTAAGAAGCTTTCCGTCTTCATAACCTGTCATAACTGTTTTGTATGCATCCTTTTTGAATTAACCAAAAGGATACCATCTTCCATTACAATTTGATGTCCTAATTGGCGAATGACAACTAAAGACAACAAATTTTTCTTAAATGTAGGCACATACCAAACATTAGAAATCAATCTTTCTCCAATTCTTGGCAAGTCAACCTTGACTGTTCCTTTTCCCTGTGGTAAATGAATAGAATCATCTGCAAGAAAAATTGAATTTAAATGACAATCTTCATAACTCCAAAAAAAATCTTTCCTGTATGTCATATGCTGAGTAGCCCCTGTATCCATAATCCAAGCATCTTCAAAATCATTTTTGAAACAATAAGAAGACTGAACAAAATTCGTTGATTCCAACTGATGAACTTGAACAAAATCCATTGATTCTGATTGTCCAGGTGCTGTAAAGACATATTCACAATTTCAACTATCGTCTGCATGAGCATAATGTGCCGCTGATGAAGATTCTTTAGATTCTCTTTCTTTTAGATTTTTTTCAAATGAAACTCTACAGTCTGAAGCATAATGTCCAACTCTATTACAACGAAAACATGTGACCTGTTTATTACCTCTTCCTCTTCCAGAGACCTGTTGGTTTTCTGAACCTCTTCCTCTTCTAGAAAACTGTGATTGTGTACTTTCTAATTCTTTAGAACCTCTTTCTTGATTTCTTCCTCTTCCTCTTCCTCGGCCTCTTCCTCTTCCAAAACCCTGACCACAACCTCTGTTTGAATTTTGAAAAGCTTTCTGATCATTGCCCTTTTGATGATTACCTGAAGACTGTTTGCTAGTACTTGCGACCAAAACATCTTCTCCTGCTTGCTTTGTTTTACCAAAAGTTTTGTCACGTGTGGCAAGTAATTCAATTAGTTCATCAAAAGAAATTTTATCCAATTTATTTGTAATCTGTAAAGTTTCCAAAAAATGCTTATATGTCTCAGGCAATCCTGCAATCAAAATGGTCACCATCATGCTGTCCTCAATTTTACCAAAACCAGCTCTTGAAATTTCTTGTTTGATATTTTTTAATCTAGAAATGTACTCCATGACATCACCTCCTGAAGACAATTTTTGTTGAAACAACTTCAATTGAAGATCGATTTTCTTAGCTTCACTCTGAGAATCAAATAAATCTTTCAATGTCTTCCAAGCTGACCATGCATCAGAACTATTTTCAATATGCACATAAATATCATCAGATACAGTACTGTGAATCAATGCTAAGGCATTCTCATCTTTTAGTTCCCATTTTGCAAGCTGATCAGGATTAGTCGGTTTGGTAGGCTGAGCATTACAGACACCCTTCCACAATTCATTGTAAATAAGAGTGCTTTGAATATGACGACTCCAAACTTTATAATTTTTCGATCCTTCCAACTTGTCAGATTCATTAAAAAGACTTAGAACTTTAGACATTGTAAAAAATAAATAAACACCTTGTAACTCCAGAAGATGTGTATTATGCAAACCTTATAGCTCCAAGAATTAAAAAAAAAAGCACCTTCTGTCACCAAAATAAACAATCACCTTATATCACCAATAGAAGATTTTATGCAAAAATATCACCACCAACATGAAAAGAAAATTACTCATCAACAAGAGTCACCATGAAAGAAATACTGCAAGAAACACCACACACCTTAGGGGGACCAAGTACATGTTCATACGACTGAATCGGAATGCCTAGCATGACAAAAAATACTGACACGAAGGCTCTAATAACCTCCCAAGGCCGAGACACCAAGACAACTACCCCAGCTTTTAAGGAGTGAGTGAAAAACTCAGAAATTATTGGTCGTTTATTCAACAGCCAATAATAACCAAGGGAAAAAACACTCTGGGCTAGTTGGCTTGATGCCCAAGTTCGGGAAACCGAGCCTTTTATAAAAATTTAAATGCTAGGACATTTTTTGCATTTTCCCCAAGGGGGTATGAACATGTATCTATAAAAAGTTCTGAATAGAGTCCCATGAAAAGGCTGGCGGACTTCTGAATTTTGATCACGAACAAGTTTACTTGTTCAATGCTCTGGCGGCTCACCGAAAAATCCACTAAGTGAAAAATTAGTGGATAACACACTTCAATCAATCCCTACGGTGAAAATCCGACACTTTTCAATATTACTAAGTTGTGGGCAAATTCTGCAAGTGAAGCGGGAACCACTAGAAAGTGACCTTGGGGCACCGTTAGGCTACACCCTTGTTGGTGCAGTGTTGAACACAACCCCACGAATCCATCTAGCCCACATGTCACTGTGAGAGCCACTCCTTAGTAAATTCGGACACATTCCTCGTACCCCTCGGGTATATCAGGAATACCATTTCCCTTTAATAATTAGATCATTACCATATTTTAATAAAATCTACCGAGAATCAACCCACTCTTTAATCACTCATCTAATAATTTTAAAAGGAACCAACCGAGACAATTGCAATACTTATCGAGCCCTCACTAACAACTTGCATTCACACAAGCACTCCATTAGTACTGGTATTTATTGCATCAATTTATTGTTGAGCATTTAAGTTTATTCATGTGTTGAGTGAATGTTATTTACATGCTAATGATTTAATTATTCTTGCAAAGTTATCTGAGTTGTAATACTTTATATCATTTGTATCTCCTAGATTAGTTGTTTTAATTTCATAGATTAAACAACCTTAGTTTACTTTTACTATGGACCACCCCCCTTGGTTTCGCTAGGAGAGAGCCTAGATAGAGGAGTCAAGATCAAGTGACAGCACTTGACTCTTGCTTGCCCCCAAGGTCGCACCCAATGGCTTGAAGATTTCTGCCACGTGACCCGAGGTGCAAATTAGGAGGCAACACAGACCGTATACTTTTGAGCTTTACAATTCATTATTATTTTCCAAAAGCACATACGAATACTAACCTACTGTGCTATACCGAATTATCGAAATGGAAAAGGTTTGCGCAGTATAGCAATTAAAAAACTTTTCATTTTTCTTTACATTTTTAATTTTTTCAGTAATCAACCCCCCTTGCTTTCTCGATTAGGGTTTATAACCTAAAAGAGACTCTTGGGGATTTAATAAACAAATAAACACTATTCAAAAAAATCTTTAAAATTAACTAGGCTTTCGTTGTGTATGATTTGCACCACTGCGGTTCGATCGACTAGTTGGATGCATCAAAAGCAACGTGGGTGACTAGTTTAAATTAGTCTCACTTTCAAATTAACCTCCCAAGACGAAAATCCAACGCCTTGATTTAATCCATTGTGGAGAAAGTTCACAGAGGAAGCGGGAACCATTAGATAGTGACCTGGGGATACTGTCAGGCTACACCCTTGTTGGTGTAGTGTTGGACACGTCCCAAAGACTCCGATCCAACCCACATATTCTTTACGTGGAACCACATTGGATAAGGGTTTTGGACATACTCCTCATATTGTCAGTTATATCTGGAATCCCCTTCCCCCTTGTTTAATCCACTCATTAATCCACAATAATTTAAAAGTTACCAAGACACAATTGCAAAATATCCACTCCAGAATTACAGCACATACAATTTTCTGACTCCATTTAATTCAGCACTGTCCTTTACTTTTCTATCTGTATAAGCTTGGCTTGGATAATTTATGTGTTGAATGATTTTATAAAAGCTCTTATGCTATTTATGTTGTCGTAATTTGTTCATCTTACAAATCTCTTGTTTTATTATTGTTGTTAAAAAACTTTTAAAAAACTCATTCATCTAAACCACTACCACTAAAGTTTAATCAGCCTTAGCAACCAAATAGGGTCTACCCCCCTTGGCTTCGTTAGGAGTTTTCCTAAACGGAGGATTCAATATCAAGTGACAGTACTGTTATCACATATATAGTAGCCAGGCTACCATATTCTATTTTTCAGACACAGTACATTTTTCAGCCAGATCTCTTACATATGAGATGCTGAGATGCGTAGTTTTGACGGATCATTATTGTATTAGTGGACTATTGTACTCTCCCATGTTAGGACTGAGTCTCAGGACACTCAGATTTGAGGATTGATGTAGCCATTTATGTCATTATAAAGCAGTCATTGCTGCCCAGTTTTATACCGGTTCTTTCTCATTGGACAGATGGTGTCTCAGATGGATTATATTACATGATTATGACTCAGCTTTTTATATTGTGTTATGGTTATTATTGCTCTTATACTAATTTTTGTGACATGTATTAACTTGTGGTATCATGATCTGGTGGTCATAATTATATGGACTTGAATGTATTTTGTACTATGTATTGATGTCCCTACTTAGACTTGGAAGTTCCTGATCTATACTCATTGGTTTTACCCTCCTTAGGGAGAATAGAGGTAGTCATTCCCACCATTGTTTTGGCTTGTTAGTGTTGGCTCCATCATTCATTGTCTCCACCCATCCATTACCTTCTAGTTTAGTTTTCAACCCAACTGACTTCTTGACTTATGGCATGGAGGACCTTTTTCCCCGCTAGAACTTTTATTGGACAAGCCTCCCTGTTTATATTGTGTCTCGGCTCTGAGTTGGTGACAAAACTCGCCTTTGGTAAGTTGGATTGTATGCCTAAATCATTTTGGTCGATTGTCCCGATGTTTGGCATTGTGCAGAACTCCCCTTGGTCACTTGAGATGTTGTTGGCTAAAACTGAAAGCTCATGTACTACCTGTATTGAAAATATTGAATATGCGCCCATGGAAAATGAAAATTATAAAACTGTGTTTCTTAACATATGTAAAGAGGGAAAGAGAAATGTAATGCTAAAATACTCCTTGAAGAGTATAATAAAAGGTCCAAAAAAGCAATGGTTAAAAGTATGCTATATCCAAATACTGCTGACCTTATAAAAATAAATATGTCCCGGATGAAAGCTGCGATTAGTTTTGCTTTTAAGCACTGGTGAAGTCCCAAAAGGTCATATAGGCCAAGAAGGCCATGGAATGAAATGATGATCCTAGTGAACTTGGATCAAGCTTGATGTAGTCATGATGCCTAAGTTGAATAAGCACTCTCTAAACAATTCACCCATTTGTGAGGCACTGCCATTCCTTGTGTTGTTGCTTGTCCGACATTGGTTATAGTGAGTATTCTCTTTCATTTATCCAAAGTGTTATGATGTTGAGCAGGAAGTCATCATTTGCTTTAGCCTTGTAAATTTCATCCTTCACCCTTCACTAGCAAATTGACCACAACTATGAAGTGAGTATAGTCCCGATAGTCTAAGTCTGAGTAATAATAAATAAAGCCTTATATATGTATTGGTTGATGTACTGCCAGTGAAATAAATACTACTTGTTGTGATTGTTGCTTGAATGAGTTGTAGAGCATGTCTTAACCTTTTAACACTTGCAGCAGATGGATGATAGTCTGAGTTATTATTGGTGTCTAATCATTTACAGATGGTTATATTGTTTATTGGATATGATTGATGATCAGATAGAGACCTGTGAGGGGTATGAGTATACACTTTAGATGCATTTGGACTCTCTGAGTCTAATGAGACAGTTTATTTCTAGTTCCGGGCACTTGCAGATATGATCAGGCTCATTCTGCCTTTCTGATGCAGTTTTTTCTTCACATGTTGATATGTCTGAGCAGGGAGATGTTTTAGTTGGATCTCCTAAGGCGTTGTATGGGCATAGGGGGTGCAGCCACTTGTTTGTACCATAGTGCCCCCATCCTAGAGAGCCTGGTGGGCTCTGTTGTACGCTGATTGCACACCAACAGCAAAAATCTAATGAAAGTTGTCTCCTCACTTAGGAAAGTGGGAGAGATGTGACCTTGGGGGCAAGCACAAAGCCAGGTATTGTCACCTACTCCTAGCTCCTCTATTTAGGCTAACTCCTAACGAATCCAAGGGGGGTAGTCCCTAACAAAAGAGTTTTCTAAGGCTCTTAAGTTGTTAAAGTGTTTTTAAAAGGTTGCAGATGCAGATGGGTGTTATTTAGGAGTTGTTATAATTAAAGATGTTTACTTATTATGAGTATGACACATAATCAAAAGCAATCCACGTTGCAAACAAGAGATTAAAAAGATAAGTAAAAATTCCAGACTTTAATTAAGCATTCAGTGATAGCAATTATAATGAACCACAGACAATTGATCAATATAAAATAATTATGCAGATTTAATTAAGGACCAGTGCCTTATGGAGTCAATGATACTGAAATGCGCAAAAAATAATAAGTCTAGGAATCCAACTAGTGAGTATTAGATTGTGCGAATGCTCTTGATAGATTTTAAGGATTTTATGTGCTCTTGATTTAGGTGTCAACAAAGGTTTGTCAAAAGCCGGGAGAATATTCTAAGTTCCCTCCGTTGAAGACATGTCGGCCCGCTTAGTATCCCAGGCTGGTATCGCGAAGATTGACCAGCTAGCTGAGAAGCTTAGACAGCAGGATTCCAGCGCCTCTACTAGGAAGTACTTTGGAAGATTCCCTACAACGCCGGTGCGTTGGTTATGGGGTGTTAAGTTTTATTAAGTTACTCTTGCAGGGTTAAAGACCTAGTGCCGTTTTTGGGTACTCCGATCTGAGATCGGTCAGAGCATACTCCGGCAAGGAGGGGAGGGAGTTAATTAATTAGAGGAGTGTGTGTTGCAAGTTTTATTAAGTTAATTAATTAAGACTCTCCGACAGAGAGCGCTCTTGACTTTGTCTTATGACAAAGGTTCAAGAGACTTATCTAATCTAAATGCCTAATGCAAGGATATGCAAATTCTAACTATGCTCTCCGATAGAGAGTGCACTTGACTTGTGTTACTGCAAGTTCAAGAGACTTAATTAATTTGTTAAAATTAAAAGAAACACAAAGATCTAAACTACCCAAGAGTCTCTTTCAGGTTTTTTAGGGCCCTAATCGAGAAAGCAAGGGGGTAAGTAAAACTATCAAAAAGTAAAGAAACTATGCACTAGCCAAGTAGATAATCAAAGAAACATTTTTACTTCACTTTTCATGAATGATAAACTAATCATCAATTAAACTATCTAACTTTAATGAAAAGATGAACTTCCAAAGATTATGAACTATTCTATCCTACTTTTAACAAAACATGAAGCAAAGCATGAAAATGGAGAGACGATACAAGCTTCCCCCAAATTGTCATTGATGCCAACATGGTCTTGATGTCATCGATATCACCACTTTGTTGAACTCTTGAAGAAGCCCTATTGATGATGCTGAAGACCCTAGAGATAATCCTGAAGTCTTGGCAGACAATGGAGAAGCCCATGAATTCTTGGACCCTTGGTGAAGACCCTGATGACCTTGCAAAGGTCATGGAGCCCACTACTGGCAATTCAAGTCATTTTATGATGGCCTGCACAAATTGAAGAAACGTTGAGTAAAGGATCTTGTCAATGCAAGCAAGACCCTCATAAGATGATAGCCCTTGTCATGCCCTTTCCAACGGTAGGTGGCACGTCACGTGGTTCCTCATGATTGTTGAGATATTAACTTTTGAAGTTGAACCAACAAAAATTATATGTCGGCTCAGTCAAACACAAAGTCGGCTTAGTCAACGTTTTATTAAAAAAAATAATAAAATATTTTTATAGTATGTCGGCCCCATTAAAAATAAATTAAATATGTATGTCGGCCCTTAAATTATGGAGGATAAACTAGTATAAATACCCCACGCAACTCTTCATTTTTTATATGGAAAATTTCGGCCATCTCTGAGGCAGCCGCAGGAGCAGTGGAATTTTTTTGTTGGGAGCAGCTCGTTTTGTGTGGAAATTGTCTGTGGAGCAGCAGAGATTTAGGGCTGGTCATTTTCTACAGCAGTCTTTGTCCTCAGGCTGCTACAGCGGCTCTTAAAGGTCTGAGATTTTTCAAGTTTTTTTTAACTTTGAATTTTTTTTTTTTTGGACCGAGGAAGAAATTCGTAGGGCATTTTACTGTGCATTTTTGAAGAAAAATTCGTGTGATCTCTGAGGAAATTCGCGGAGGTGGACAACTCTGATTTTCGGATACTGTAGCTGGA
>LPNX010415210.1:29651-48000 GCA_001517045.1 Pseudotsuga menziesii | reverse complement strand
GATGAGTATGAAGCAGCAAAATAGTAGAGCAAGGATAGAAATGGTCTTGAAGGTATGCTAGAGCATGAGCGAGTGATATAAGGCGGAGGTCTGAAAAAAAAAAAGGGGTGATTAGACAGCTACAGAGAATCCTATAGATTAAACATTGACTAATCTATGTTGTGAGGATTCAAGATTTGATTTGTTGGTCTTGAGCTACAGGATTGAGAAAGAGTTGCATATTGACATCGATGAGGCTATGAATAAATGAGAATACAAAAGTGGCAGCTGCAGGAATGATAGAGATACTGTGTATGTAACGATTGAGTGACAGGGATTGATAGAGGTTTTGCTAGTTGATGCTGAGCAAAAAGAATAGTAAGTACAGGAACAACAGTAGGAGGCTTTGAAGTCTGCTACAGTGGCAGAGAATGGCTTAAGGCAGAGAGTATAGAAGATTAACAAGCATAGGAGCACAGTGTGGTGCTTGGGAAAGCAGGTTGGTGCTTGTTGTGTAACTTTGTGCTTAAAGAGAATTGGTGTTCTCATCACTTGACAGGTTGGTGCCTGCAGAATTGAGTTGGGAGTCAAAAGGATTGGTGTCTTCTCAACAAGTTGCAGTTTGTTCGTTTCAGGTTGAAGCTTGCCATGTTGCTAGTAGGTGCTTACAAGAGGATGGGTGTCCTTGTCACTCCTCTACCCACGTCATCTGTTGTTNCTTACAAGAGGATGGGTGTCCTTGTCACTCCTCTACCCACGTCATCTGCTGTTTTATATATGTTGCTGACCAAGAGAAGGGCTGCTCTTTATTAAACAGGTGACTACTTTTTCATATACCNTTATATATGTTGCTGACCAAGAGAAGGGCTGCTCTTTATTAAACAGGTGACTACCTTTTCATATACCTGGTTGATGAGATGATAGATAATTGGACAGTGGAGATTGATAAGACAGTATCAGAAAGTTGGTAGAGTTTTTGATGACCTTTTACCATCATCTAGACAAGGTATGTATGTATGCAACCAATAAATAAATAGTATATGTACAATGGTGTATACAGTGCATCTACATTGATGTTCAATGTTGTGTGAAGTAAGTCCAGACATTTCTATGCACTTCTATACTCTGATATGATAAAGATATGATGATAATGATGAGATGAGCATGATATCTCAGTCATATATATACGCACAGTGTATGGGATGCTTGAGTTTATATGAGATGCTGAGATGATTTGCAGCAGGTGATTAATTTGGAAAGGGGATTCATTGTTTGTTGCTTGATGTGTATAGATGTATGAGCAGAGATTGAGACTATGACCAGCAGCAGAGATGATGCACCGAGATGATGATCAGCAGTGATGACCAGCCAAAGATGAGCACAGATTCATGAGCAGCGATGAGTGTATGAGCAGAGATTGAGACTATGACCAGCAGCAGAGATGATGCACCGAGATGATGATCAGCAGTGATGACCAGCCAAAGATGAGCAGAGATTCATGAGCAGCGATGAGCAGTCGTACAGTAGAGTTGATGGGATGAGCAGAGATGTATCAGAGATTTCTTGTGTGACACAAGTATACTGTTTGTAAAAGCAAGCTTGTCTTGCTTTTGAGGTTAGGATACCTCAGTCACTTCTTAGCAGGGTCTAAGAGAACCAGGCAAGGTCCTGGATTAAGAGCAGGTGCTCTATTTATCAGTAGGTGCTGATTTCGCCTAACGGTTGTAGCCGGACATAATAATACAAAAAGATTACAAAATTACATTGTGTTGTGTCTGTTGTGTTTCTGATGATTTAAGTGCTTTTGATTCATGAATGATGATCTGGAAGATGTTTATGAATTGTTTATGAATTGAGGAATTGTGAAAAGTTGTAAAATTGATTGCACACTGATTCACCCCCCCCTCTCAGTGTCTACAAGAGGGGTGTAAGAGCCGTAATCCCACTTGTTCTTTATTAATTTGCTACAATGCTTTCCTTTTGCTGCCTCTTTTGCTTCTTTTCTTTAATCCTGAAAGGTCTTTGGAGCAATCTGTAGAAGGGGAAAAGAGGAAGAGGGAATTTATGGATTTTTAGGGCTTGATTCCTCAGAATTTCGCTAGCCTTTCCACTGTACCTCTCACAAACAAAGAAAAATCAGCAAGCATGTATTGTATAAAATATGATAGGAAAGACAATGCAAAAAAAAAAAAAATTTATACCTAGAATTTTTTTTGAACTTTACATGCAAAGTATAAAACTTTTCCCTGGATCTAAAGAAGTAAACTAGATCTACCAAAGGCCCTAAAAACAAATATGAAATAATTAAGATTTAAAACTTGGATCTATTTTATGAGCAAGTACAAAAATTAAGGAAGAAGGGTAGAGAAAGAAGGGTTTCTTGTGGATGGAACACAAGAGATAGAAGAAGACTCCGACTTTCTTTCGAATGGGAAGAGACCGATTTTGTAGGCCCTGCAATCACAATATGTTAAAAGGTAGGTTTCTTGAAGCTTGGGGTTGATGTAGCTGAACTCGCACCCTTCTTCAACCTGTGATCTGCTAATACCAAAACTCAGATATAAGTGAGATCATATATATATAAAAAGTATGCAAAGGAAACTCAATCGAGATCAATACTATGTATAACTAACTACTCATATTCATCAGGATTAGAACCTACTTTGCATAAATAACTGAACTGAAACTACAAACAACTATTCTACCGTGCCAATAGTGGCCCTCTTTAGCTTAACACATAAATAGATCTCATTCAAGTAAAAGAAAGAGTAAGGGTTTAGGAACAGTTTCACCTCAACCATAGAACATTCACCATATGCAAAGAGAGATGGACCTCCAAAGTCGAAAATCTTATTAATCAAATGTAAGCAAAGCTTATTACAATTTTTGCAGAGTAAGTCCAGCACAAAAGTTCCATCCTAATAGAGTTGAAGGAGCCTCTATTTATACAATGAGATCAAGCTAAAACCCTAAAACCAAATCACATAACCTGACTGGCCCGACACATAACTGAGAGCCTAGACCTAAAGATGAAGAGTTGGGAGTGAGGGGAGGCCTCCACCTAGGCAAGGCGCCCCCACTCCAACCCTAACCACTGCAAACAACCCATAACTGACCCCACACGTGTGGATGACGCCCTCATGCTGAAGAGGGGCGTGAATGATGAAGGGAGGCGTGAGCTGGTAGGTGAGGCGACAACTTAGGTATGGAGGAGCCATTGCTAGGTCTGGAGAGGCCATTGCTGCTGTTATCTTCAGTCTTTACCTCCATCAAATCATCAAACAAATGAGTGCTCTCCATCTCATCCAATTCGGGAGTTTAGCTGGAGATGACAAAGCTGTTAACTGAATATAACTTTATTGTCACTGAATGCTGACTGAAGCTGAGTTATGATAACTCCAATCATCATAAATGCCCATTGAGATGTCACTTAGCATTTTATTTCACTGAATTTGGATTAATTTGGAGAGTTTTAATTTTCTCCAAAATAATCATTTTTTCATAAATAATCATTTTTTTCCTCGAAAATGACTTTTTTGAGAAAATGAGCGTTATGTGTTCGATTAATGATCTGAAAGTTGGATCTGACTGGCTGGCCGATCAAGAATGATTTTTGGCTTAAGGTTACAGCCTTCAATCACTGAAAACAGGGTCCGGATGACTAACTTATTACAAATGGGGTTTTTCCAATTAATTTATGGAAAAATTAATCAAAAAACTTAGGGCAATAATTAAAAAATTTAAATTTTTTTTTTAACACGTCCGAAAAAAAATTTCGGAAAATTTTTAAAGGTCCTATCGACTTAGGACAAGACCATGCTCTATTCTAACAATGCCTAGTAGGTTTATAAACACTTAGTTGGGCTTTAATAACCCCCCAAGGCCCAGAATTCAAAATCGGGCATTCCAGCTTTGGAGGAAGCGGAAGAAAACCTCGTCAATTATACTCAGCTATAGGAAAAGCATAATTGTCAAGGGAAAAAAACTCCCTGGAATACTTTAGTTGAGATTCTACGTCTTAGGAGACCGAACCACTCAAAATACCCTACTAGCACATTTTATTACAAACCCTGCGGGGCCATGGTCAAAATTATTCAAATGAAATACTGGCTAGCCAATATTTGCTAGACATGAAGACGGATCAATTGATACACTGGAATCAAACATTTATCATGTTTGTCAACTGGCGGCTCCTCAGCTAATCCAACTAAGTGCAAAATTAGTGGATAACAGACTCAGTTTGACAACGCAGGCACCCTAGGACGCTGTTTTGGCAGGATCATGTTTCCCGAGGCAGATTAAAAAATGATTAAATGACTATTGAAGAAATCGATTTGGGCTACTGAGGCAGGGAAATGACATGGGATGAGTCACAATGATGAGAGTGATGTCCTCCACACCTTCTATAGCAGTTGCAGCACCTGATTGGGCCCACCCCTATTTTTGGGCATTTTTATATTATTTTCTGGAGCTTTTGGGAGGCTCACGATTTCCTCAAGGAGGCACAGAGTCGAAGAATTAAATTATTATATTATTTTATTGTGCCATGGGGACACCTAGAGGGAGTTAGTCAAACACTCCTTGGACCCACCATGTGCTTTATTTATTTCTTGTTGAGTGGGCTACCCTCTTTATGGGTGATTTAGTCCACTTTCGTACTTTATGGTTTTATTGATCCATGTATTGTATGTTGAGCTCATCTCAACCATTGATTAGAACATTTCATCTTTTAATCTTAGCCACTCATTTTGAAAGTGGTTAGGATTCGGTTATGATTGTGGTTCTCTCATTTCTATTTAAAAGAGAGAGCTTCTCATTTGTAAGGGGTCTTTGGCTCTTGGATCTGAATAATAGAAAGATTTTTTTGTGGATATTTTCGGGATCTACTTTACATCTGATGTTCTCAAATGGTGATTGAATAGTCTTCTGCTTCCTAGCATTGTGGAAATTCTTGTGAGATCTATATTTTTCTGCTGTCATTGTTTTGCCTACAGGAGGGCGTTTTGGCTAGAGCGTTTTTGCAGAGGGACCTTAACTCGCTTGGTTTTCTTCGTCTTGGATCAGGGGGTTTTCATTAGTTTCATTGTGATCTATGATTACTTCGTTTTACTTTCTTGTAGCATTTGGTTTCTTTATCTTGTATTGCAAATCTGATATTGTTGACGTTTGCTTATGTAGGATAGGGGGCGCATTGGTGGTTTGTGGCTTACATCCTTCATAGAAATCATTTGGATCTTCCAGAATTGATCGGGATAGCAAGGATCATCACTGTTAAAGACTTTTACAAGCATTTCCAGGTAAGATCTAACAGGCAACTCTCTTCTCTTCATATCTTAATCTATTGTACCTTGCTTTACTTCAATTTTTTTTGAAAACTCCTAAAATACTAAAAACCCTAAAAAGCACTAAATCTAGGAATCGTCCGATCTTTGGCCAAACCACTTCTAGGTTCTTCCATAGATCGGGCCTCCTCTTCACTAAATCTACTACAACGCTGGTCAAATTCCTGTTGGTTTGACCTAGATCTGATTTTTAGCCAGAAAACTGCATAAAGCCCCACTGAAAATTTGACCTGCTAGGGTTTTGACTTTTTCTGATTTCTGACTTCACAGACGGATAGATCGGTTCCCACACAATCCAAATCACCCTCAACGCTGTCCAGATTCATGGCAGTTTGACCTAGATCTGAATTTTTGACTGAAACAGCCCTAGCGCCCTCACTGAAAATTGGACTTTTCCGGAGTTTACTTTTTTTGAAATCTGACAGGCTAGGCTGATAGATCAGGGCTTGAGCTCTCCAGAACACCCCCAACGTTGAGCTAGTTCCTTCCAGGTTGCCCTAGATCTGAAAAACTGGTTTTCAGCCCCCTAGCCCCCCTCATCAGATTTTGACTTTTCCAGATCTGATCTTTACTGAAATTTTATGACTTGGGTTTGTAGATTAGGCTACCCTGATCTCATTTCCCCTCCAACGCTGAGTTGATAGCCTCCTGGTGGCTCTAGAGCTGCAGATTTGCCTCTCCAAGCCCTAGCGCTAGCCCTCCTTCTGCTGGTTTTCCTGTAACCTAAATCTTCCGGGCCAAATCCTTTTTTGGGTCCATAGATCAGGGTATATCCCAGGTGGGTTCACTGAAACATTATGCTGATATTGACTCCATTGCCCAATGCATTAAAGGCACTAATCTCCTATCTCTAGCGCTAGCCCTAAATTGAGCTTACTCCCATTCTCTTTGCCAACATTTATTGATAACTCAAGTTGCCTATCTTTCATTGAGTCTGTCTCCTTGGTACTAGATAGTCCCAACTCTGTCTTTGCTCACCCTGTCACAGTTACGTTTCCCAAGACAGTGGTCATCTCCATTAGTTGCTAGTACCTAAACCCTAAATCTAGGGTTTCCCTTACACCTTACGTACCTCAAAGCCCCATTTGATCTATTCTGGTGTCTAGGTTTGATCTCTCCTGTCGGGAGCAGATCCGGGTCTCCCCAGTTGTTGTCTTGGACTAGGATAACATAAATTGAAGGCTGCCTTGATTGGCGTGACAACCATCCATTTGGGAGTCTAGGCAGTCTTGGTTCGACCCCTTAGTTGCTTGCCCCTCTACCATCCATCCTGGATCCACCTTACACAGGCAACTACAAGGTTGGTAATAACAAGTACTTGACTCGAGACTTGCCTCCAAGGACGCACTTAGTTGAAGATTCCTGCCACGACAACCTAACCCCCTCAGGTGCATGAAAGGCGACAACAAGATCCATCTTCTGTTTGGCTTGAGTTCATTATTCATTGTTGATATAGCTGTTGTAGATGACCAGAAATATAGGTTGATGGCCCTAACATGCCAGACTTCAAGAAAACATGGGTTTCTTACTTGTTTACTGCACAAACATTCAGAATTGCTTTCTTACATAGCCATACTAACCGCATGTCTGAAATATAGCATAGACCATTCCGAAATCTCCAGAACAGACCTATATCAGCTCAAAGTGCTCAGATTGCTTCTCATATCCATAATCATGCTCATTAACCCCAAGAATTAACACATATCATCCCAGAATTGGTAACCAGGCTCATTTAATTGCCTTTTGATGTCCTAAGCATGCCCATAAATGCTCAGAAAAAGCCTAGAAAATCCCAAAGTAACAACCCATACAAATAGGAGGGTAACACTGTACAAAAGAGAGTCTTTACTAGCAAATTGGGACTCCAATTCCCCCTGGGTAATTGCCGAAAATGGCTTCTCAAATGGTCCCAAAGTCACTCGAATTTCTAAACAGAGGAAGGAGATGTGTAAGGGACATTTTTAAAGTCTCATATGCATCATGGTTCAATTTATACAGGCTGTTATGACTCTTTCCAAAACAACTCTCAAATCACAACTTCGACCCTTGGGGAAAATGCACCAAATCTTCTCCCAATGCAATAAAAATGAGTAAAATGGCTTCCAATGTTTAAGTACTGAACATGAGACTTGAAATACACCTTAATGGCAGTCCATCCATCATACATTTATCAGAGATACATTCCTCCATTCGAAATAATCAGCATTACCATGGCATATATCAAAATAGAGTGGAAATGGTCATTGTTTGCTCATTAAAAATCAATTTGACATACAACTCTTGGGTATTTCGACTTGAAACTTTCTGAGAATAAAGAACAGAACATATTGAACTGATTACAATCATAAATGGACAATGAAAGGCTCTCCCAATTCGAAATCATCAGCATTACAATGGTTCACAACAAGATAGTGGGGAAATGGCAATATTTCTTCATTGTTCAACATTTTTATATGAATTATTTTGGGTATTTCGACCTGAGAGTCTTCTGAACATGAAGTACAGAGAATATACATCATAACATAAGATAATGGGGCATTATAAGCTTCCCCAAAGAGATAAATATCTCACCCAAAGCGCAATCCCTCCATGAGAAAGAATATGCAATAAAAACTGGAAATGGTTGAGAGAAAGTGCTGCAATAGAAGGAACCATGAGCTTCCATGTAGCTTACACTTGCAAATAAAAATCGATTAAATCTCCATGAAAGACCTGAGTGGCCTTTCCAAACAACAACTTGGATGGGAATCTTTCACCCTCGAAATTGGCCAAGAAAAGAAAACTAGTTATCCACTAGCTCTCACAATTCACAAATGAACAAAAAAACCATTCTCTTGGTTGATTCCTGTATTTTATAAACATCCTTAGCCTTCTAAGGTTACCAATCCATCTACTAACTCAAGCCAATTTGAATTTGGGTGTGGGATCAAGATTTGCCATGTGTCCTCCCTTTCCTAGCCTTCCATCTTCCCTCGATTTGAGTAGGAACCCATTGAGCCTCCCCAACTCACATGAGCGCCATCTTGGATGCTCTATTTCGACCTGACATGTCAGATATGTCAGATGTCAGCCTTCAAATCTGATTTGTGTCATAGGTGTCATAGCATCTTCATCATTATTGTCATAGAGCTAGGGAATCTAGTCCAAGTGTCTCACTAGCTCCAAAATGACTCTTCCTCTTCCATGTAAGTTACATTTCCTTCCAAATTCGACCTATGATGCATATGGCCAAGTGTATTAGCTTTTTAACTCATCCAAGAACCTTTAGGCTTTCCATGGATTCGAAATTGCAAGAGGAGGATGCCACATGGCACATAAATTCTAGCTTGTGTGGGCCCCATAGTCTCCATGCTCCATTGCCACTTCAATTTTCTCTTGTATTTATTTATTTAGCTCCTTTATTAAATATTTATGATATTCTGATGTTCAAACATCATTCATTATCCCCCTTATTCCAAATTCCAAAGCTTCCACCCCCAACCTAAGAAACTAGTAATTTTCTTCCTTGGCAATTATTTGACCCTTAGCATCAATTTGGCAAACTCTTATGAATATTGTAAATGTGATTAGGCCATTGTGACCCAATGCAAAATTTCGGACTGTTGTTCGCCGATTGCACACCAATAGCAGAAATCTTCCGAAAGCTGTCTCCTCACTTAGGAAAGTGGGAGAGGTGTGACCTTAGGGGCAAGCATAAAGCTAGGTACTGTCACTTACTCCTAGCTCCTCCGTCTAGGCTAACTCCTAACGAAGCCAAGGGGGGTAGTCCCTAACAAAGAGTTTTCTATGGCTCAATGTTTAAGTTAAGTTTTAGATGTTTTCAGATGTGGATCGGTGTTGTTTAGGAGTTATTGTGATTTTAAATGATTAATGTGATAAATTGAGCACAAGACAAGGCAATCCACGTTGCTATCACCGGAATTAAAAGATAGACAAATATTTGAGAACTTCACGAACTTGATAAAGCATTCACAAATATAACTTATAATGAAAACATTCAATGGACAAATGGCCCAGATTATCAACAATGCTAAAAGATAGAACTGGTGCCTATGGAGTCAACTTATCAGAGATGTTTTGTGTACAGGAAAGATGTGAGTCCCAAAAGATGCCAGTGAATGTTAGGATTTGCAAGTGCTCTTGGTAAGTTTTAAGAGTTTTAAGAATGCTCTTGATTAGGGTGTCAACGAAGGTTTGTCAAAGCCGGAAGACTCTTCCAAGTTCCCTCCGTTGAAGACATGTCGGGCCCGCCCAGTATCCCAGGCTGATTTTGTCAAGTGACTAGCTAGCCGAGAATCTATGACAGCGGGAGGTTCCAACGCCTCTACTAGGACGTACTTTGGAAGAATCCCTACAACGCCGGTGCGTTGGTTACGTGGTGTTTAAGTGTTATTAGGTTACTCTTGCAGGGTTTAAAGATCCAGTGCCGTTTCTGGGTACTCCGATCTAGGATCGGTCAGAGCATACTCCGGCAAGGAGGGAGGGGTGTTAATTAATTAAAGGGGGGTGAGTTGCAAATTTTATTAAGTTAATTAATTAAAACCCTCCGACAAAGAACGCTCTTGACCTCGTCTTATGACAGTGGTTCAAAAGACTTAGCTAATCTAGATGAAACTAATGCAAGGGTTGTGCAAACCTAAGATGCTCTCCGATAAAGAGTGCTCTTGACTTGTGTTTTTGCAAGTTCAAGAGTCTTACTTATGGATGATTTGATTAAACAAACACAACAATTAATATGAAAGGTGGTTGATTAAAACTCTCCGACAGAGAGCACTCTTGATCCACCTTATGGTGAGATTCAAGAGATTTTGGTTTTTTTTATGATTTAACAATTTATAACAAGACACCAACAAGCAATGATGAATCTAGCAATTAGTGGAAATGAAGCTAAGGAACAACTAGCAATTAGTAAGAATGAAACTAAGTTTAATCAGAGAGCTAAACTAATTGCTTAAGGAAAACTGAACTAAGTAAATCATGAAAATGAACACAAGACACACTTCCCCAAAATAGGGGAAGTAGAAAAGAAAGGAGATTTGCTTCCACTCAACCTTTTTTTTATTAATCTTTTACAATGATGATGTGTTCTTTGCTTCTTGGAAGAACGGGGAAAAAAGGGGATGAAAGAGAAGGGATAGCAATGTTTTTGTTTTTCTTGCACTCCTTGTTTGTTCGTGGCCTTTGGGCTCTCCTTCACCTGTCTGCAATCTAAGAGCTCTAGACACACACTTGTTATGATATTAGTTGATCAAAAATAACTTGAAATTCAATCTACAAACTTGTTACAAACACTTACCCAAAATCACCGAAAAGGAGGAAGAAAAGAGGCAGGAAAAAGGCAAGGTAAGAGGGGTGAAAAAAGGGTGAAAAGAGGGGAAAAGACAAGTCAAAGAAGGCTGGAAACTAAGTGAGAAAGAGGGTTGCAAATCAGAGAAAGAGGGTTGCAAATGAGGGTGAAAAAGGCTGAAAGTACAGCCCAAAAGATGGTTGAAGAAAATGATGGAAAGGGGCTGCAAAAAGTGGAAACAAAGAGGCAAAAGAGGGCTGTCCAAAAGGGTAAAAACGGGGAAAAGTGGACAACGAACAAAAGGAAGGAAATACTGCAAATAAAAGGCCTAAAAGGCTAAAAATAAAGCATAGGGCAGCCAACCGGGGCAAAGGCTAAGTGAATGAATGTTCACTTTAGCCCAAACGTGCCATAATCCCAAGAAAATAAAGATTTTTTAATTTGAATGATGAATAAAAGCAAGGAGAGAATGGTCAAACCTGTGGATCTTTTTAAAGCACTTGGATCTCGTGAAGCATGCAATTACCGGAAAAGCGTACTTGACTCCAAGAGAAGAAGATGCAGCTGAGCTCGAACTTCTGCTTGGTTGGATGGAAGGATCTGCAAAATAACACTCATAGACTTGCCATACAAAAGATTAGATCATGTATTGTTCACAAATTGAAATAAAGAAGAGCATGAACTACAACTGAATAAAACAATGCTCTTTTTTAAATTCTAGAAGTAAATCAATAAACAGCTAACTTGCAAACCGCAAATACCTGTTCTTATGTGCTTACAGAAGCCCTCTAAAGCATAACATAATAATCTCAAATAGACAAGAAAGAAAAACATTAGAACAACATCACCTCATCCATCAAGTGCAATCATCCAAAGAATCACACCACATGAGCCTCCAAAGCCTTAATTTTATTCCAATGGATGCATAAGAGCAACAAGCATTTACAAAGTTTCACCAAAGTTTTTCTACACAAAAATCCATCCGAATAGAGCTAAAGGAGCCTCTATTTGTACAATGAGAGAGTGCTAAAACCCTAAAACCAATCCTCAAACCCTAACCAGCCTGGCCACCAACAGAGATGCCAGACCTAAATCGGAGAACCGGGAGTAAGGGGAGGCCTCCACCCAGGCAAGGCGCCCCCCACTCCAACCTTCAGCAATGAAAACAACCCTCAGATGAAGCCACACGTGTGGAAGGCGCAACGCAACTGAGGAGGGGCGTGAATGGTAGCAGGAGACTTCCTGCTGCATAGGAAAGCCAACTGCTAGGTCTGGAAACCTACTTTGCCAGGTCTGGAAGAGCCACTGCCCAGTAGTCATCAGTGCAAGCTTCAGTTCAGCCTCGATCAAAACACCGGTTGAATGAGAGCACTCGACCTCACTCACACGTGAACCTGACTGAAGGGGGGAGCAATAGCTAGGTTAAGAAGGCCTCCAGGTCATTAAATGCTGATTGAATCTACTTTCCGTTAATTCCAATGCTCATTAATGCCCAGTGAGATGTCATTTGGCCTTTTATTTCGCCGAATTTGGATTAATTTGGAGAGTTTTAATTTTCTCCAAAATAACCATTTTTTAATTAAAATTCATTTTTTCCTCAAAACTGACTTTTTTGAGAAAAAATGCATTATCTGTCCGATTGTTGATCTGAAAGTTGGTTCTGACTGGCTAGCTGATCAAGAATGATTTTTGGCTTAACGTTAGAGCTTTCAATCACTAAATTCGGAGTCCGGATAACTGATTTATTACAAGCAGGTTTTTTCCATTTAATTAATGGAAAAATTAACCCAAAATACTTAGGAAAAGTAATTAAAAATAAAAAAAATTAAAAAAATAATTTTTTCACTGTTCGAAAAAAGATTTTTTCGAAATTGTTTTATGTGTCCAGATGACTTAGGACATGACCATGATCTATCTAAATAATGTCTAGTAGGTTTATAACACTCAGTTGGGCTCTAATAACCCCCCAAGGCTCAGAATTCAACATCGGGCATTCCAGCTTTGGAGGAAGCGAGAGAAAACCTCGTCAATTATACTCGGCTGAAGGCAAAGCATAATTGTCAGGGGCAAAAAACTCCCTGGAATACCCTATTTGAGATTCTACGTCTCAGGAGACCGAACCACTCAAAAATATCCTACTAGCACATTTTATTACAAACCCCGTGGGGCCATAGTCAAAATTATTCAAATAAAAAAGTGACTAGCCAATATTGGCTAGACAAGCAGACGGATCAACTGGTACACTGGAATCAGACTTTGAACAAGTCTGTCAACCGACGGCTCCCCAGGTAACCCAATTATGGTACAAAAAAGCTGGTAACATCTGGCTCCAACTATGGGACAGGTACTTGCTTGATCTATTGATAAAAAAGAGTGCCTGAGAATCCAGGAATCTTTGGTACCTGCATGTAAACAGAAGTGTCTTAGTTCCATGTATATGATAAAAATATGCCAAGAAGAAGTACCAAAAATATTTTTTCCTTTTTCGAAATAAAGTACATGGAAATAACTTTTTTCTTTTACAGCATATATATAGATGAAATATAGCGCAGATGCTAATATACAAAAGAATAGAGTTTTAATACAACATTCTACAAAGTTATGCTACATAACATATGATACAAAAGTAAAGCACATAAAAATACAACAAGGATGGGTTTAGAAAAGCCCTGTGATGACCCCTTGGTCATCTTGAAGGTTGTTTTGATAAAAAGGCTTCAAGTGTTGGCCATTCATGGGCAGGTTTAAAATTTCTCCGTCCATAGTGTTAAGGAAGAAGGAATTGGTGGCAGCCGTGTCGCGGATGATAAACGGGCCTTTCCAAAGGTTGTCAAACTTCCCATGCTTCCCAGGCTTCTCCCTTCTCTTATCCCATAAGAGAACTGTATCTCCGATTTGGAAGGCTCTCGGCCTGGCTGACTTATCAAAAGTGCCCTTCATACTTTTTTGATGTCTGAGTGACTGATCAAGGGCAGCTCTTCGGGATTCATCCAATTCTATGATCTGATTGATCCTCTGCTCCATTTCTGCCTGTTCTGTGCCATACTCACTTAGCATCCTGAAGATCGGAATCTGCATGCTGACCGGAAGGGTGGCTGTGAGTCCATACACCAGCTCAAAAGGTGATTTACCAGTTGAGTTCTTCTTAGTGATTCTATCCGCCCACACAGCATACTTCATTTTACTATCCCATGACCTCTTATTATCCCCCACAGTATTCTTGAGGATTGACATTAAATTCTTATTGGTGGTCTCAGCAAGCCCATTGCCCTGTGGGTAATAATAAGATGAATGGGATAGGATAATGCCATACTTAAAACATAAGTCATTTACTGCTTTTGAACTAAAGGCCTTGGCATTATCGGTTGTTATCTTGAGGGGAGTTTCGAATCTGGTGATGATTCTTTCCTCGATGAAGTCAATAACAACCTTCTCGATGGCGGTTTTAGTGGGTATAGCCTCTACCCACTTGGTGAAGTAATCGGTTGCTGTGAGAATCCAGCAAAAACCATTGCTGGAGTTATCCTTGAATTTTCCAATAAAATCAAGCCCCCACTGCTGAAAAGGGGCAAGGACAACAACCGGAGTAAGGGGCAGAGCTACCAACTTTTGCTTCCCAGTGAACAACTGACATTCCTGGCAACACTTAACATGCTTGTGAGCGTCTGAAAAAATGGTTGGCCAGTAATATCCCACTCTCAGAATTTTGTGGGCAGTTGTATTTGCCGCATAATAGCCTCCACAAAATCCTGAGTGAAACTCCGCTAGAATCTTTTTAGAATCCTGCTCGTTGATGCACCTAAGTATAATACCATCTGGGTTCCTCCAACCCATACCCTCTTGGGTAAGGCAATACCTAGTGGTCTTAAGTCTCAAGGCCCTATGCTTGTGTCCTTTGAGGTGATCAGGGCAAGTGAGATGGAGAAGAAAGAAAATGATGTTTCAATACCAATGGTTGTCAAGGTTTTGAAGGGCAAGAGTCATGACAGGCTGAGGGATGTCATTTTGTGCAATCATCTCAATGGCTTCCTCGTTCTTTTGTGTAAGCATTCTTGCCAGGCCCTATCCTTTGATTAATTTAGTAGGCTTGATCTCAAGGTCGTACTCCTGAATCTTGGATACCCATGTACCCCTCACTCCTAAACAATCCTTTTGAGAAAGGATATCCTTGACCGCGGTGTGGGAAACATATCCGATAACCTTGGAATACCCAATATAAGTCTTGAAATGTTTTAATGATTTGACTAAGGCATAGGCTTGCTTCTCCATGATGGTATACTTTAGCTCGGAGTTCTGCAAGGCTCTATTCATGAATGCTATAGGTTGCTCGAACCCTTCAAAGTTCTTTTGGAGCAACACGCCGGCAATAGTGTCTTCAAAAGCAAATGAGAAGATCATAAAATCCTTTGCGTAATCTGGGCTGACTAAGACCAGAGACCTGGTAATGGCATTCTTTATCGAATCAAAGGCTTTCCTTCCTTCAGTGGTCCACACAAACTTGACATTTTTCTTGAGTAAGGCCTGCATGGGTTTCATTAATTCGGCCAAGTTTGGAATGAATCTTCTGATGAAATTGATATGACCATTGAAGGACTGAAAGGGCTTTAACATTCTTAGGGAGAGGAATCTTTCTTATCGCCTCTACTCTTTCGGGATCAATTTTGACACCGTCTTTGTTGATGATATGTCCTAAGAGTTTTCCCTCTTCTATGCCCAACACCGACTTAGTTGGATTTAAAGAAATGCCATACTTCCTACACCGCTCGAAGATCTGCCTGAGATGACCAACATGGCTGGATCTTTCCTTCGAAAAAACAGTGAGATCATCTTGGTAGATCTCAATGATTCTTCCAATCAGCTCCTTGAAAGCATAATCCATGGCCCTTTGGAAAGTAGCTCCTGTGTTTAAAAGGCCAAAGGGCATTCTCAGATACTCAAAAGTGCCCCAAGGAGTTGTGAAGGTGGTCTTATGCCTATCCTCCTCTTGGATGATTACTTGATTATAGCCCGAAAAACCATCCAGCATTGATATCATGCTCGATCCAGTGACCCGTTGGAGGAGGGCCTCCATGTTGGGGAGGGGGTAATTGTCCTTCTGACATGCTATGTTTAGATTCCTAAAATCTATACATATCCTTATGCTCCCGTTCTTCTTTCTAACTACAACTAAGTTAGAGCACCACGTTGAATGTCTAGTAGGAGCTATTATTCCTGCTGCTAACATTTTCTCTAACTCCTTCTTGATGATTGGTGCTAACTTAGGATTTATTTTCCTAAGTTTTTGTCTGAAAGGCTTTCCTTTTTGACATTCCGGCTTTAGGGGAATAGTATGTTGAAATACATCTTCCCTATAAGCTTTGAGCTCGTCATAAGTAAAGGCAAATAGATCCCTATACTCTTTGACCAGATTTATCAGGCTGTTCCTTTCTTTTTTAGATGTACCTTTTCCAATTTTTATAATTTTCGGCTCTGTTTCTGTCCCAATGTTGACTTTAATGTAATCTTCGGGTTTCATCTGCTCAACATTGCTTTTTCTTTTGTCCTGTCGGTCAAAGATGTTTTCTAAGGCAACTAGACCACGTGGGACAAGATTGTTAAACTGGTCACCTTCTCCGTAATACTCTTTGTTTTCTTCCTGATCATTAGCTTTAAAGTTAAGGAATTCATCAACATTATGAATGAATCTCAAAATCTGCTCATCGTCTTTGAAGACCTGCCAATGTTCAACATTGTCAGGAACAGAAGGTCTAAAGTTAATCTCTAAAGGACAATTCCCCTCTAACATCTCATCCGATGGCTGAAGAGTCGACGCTGAAAATGCAAGTCTATCGGAGGAACTATTCTGATCTCTAGGGAATGCTTCTATGTTAAGGGCATCAAAGAATTCCATTGTATCCCAGATTGCATTTCTATATTTTTTAAGTCTTTGACACTTACATGCAAACTGACCCTTAACTTGTTGGACGATTAAAACATAGTCCCCTTTAATATCAAGCAACTTAATCCCCATGTCCTTGGAAATCTCAATGCCCAGTAGAAGTGCCTCATACTCCGCCACATTGTTAGTTGCTTCGAATTCCAATCTGAAAGCAAAGTTGAAAACTTTACCCTCTGGTGAAACAATGACAACACCAGTCCCCTTGCCCATTTTAGAGTAAGCACCATCAAAATTCATTCTCCACAACTCACTAAGTTTTTCGGTCTTCATCTCTTCTTCGATGGGTTCCAATAAGGTGGAGTTGATCTGATAGGAGCCATTCTCATCAGTGTGGTAAGCATACTCATTTAATGGTCTTTGAGGGTTTTCAACATGGTGCCCTTTTTCCTTTTTAGAATACAACTGAACAAGTGAAAACTCTGACGCTGGAACGGTAGCATAGGTCCAATCCATCTGGATTGATCCTCCCAAAGTTGCACACCATTTCCTAGAAAGCAACATACCCCATTTGTCTGGAACATCAATAACCAGGATGTCCATTGTGATCTGGATATCCGGATACTTGGCCAATCTGACTAGTTGGTTCTCAATCATCCCTTCGACCTTGACCGGTCTAGAGTCCATGGCACACACGTTCTGGTAAGGTCTCGTGGTCCTTAGGTCAATCTGTTGCATGACTTTTTTGGTCATGATGTTGGAACTCGATCCTGAGTCTAACATACAATTATGTAGAAGAAGATCACCCATCATCAATGATACGTAGAAAGGGCGATGATCTTCTTTTCTTGGGTCCCTAGTATGTAGAACTATAGGAGAATCAACAAAGACATTATTCGAAGTCCGCTCCACGGTATCGGAAAAAGTGACTTTCTTAGGGGTAATAGGTTTTAAAGGACTTGAAGAACTTTCTTCAGCTTGAGGATCAACATTACTCTGAGGCTCTAAGATTTTCAAAAGTCTCTCTCTTTGGCCAGGGATTTTGCATAATTCAAGGACCGGAACAGGGACTTTTGTATTCGCTAACCAATTACCTAAGTCAAAACTTAAATCAACAATTTCTTTTGTTTCAACTTCTTTGGGAGGATTAGGAGCTGTTTCCTTAGGAATATTTTGTGCAGAAGACCCCTTTCTTTGATAAGTTATCCCTTTGAAGTTTTGGGTATTGTTAATCTGCTCGGCTGAAGGCATCTCACCATAGTACTGAGTCAGGTTGTCAACTTTGTTTTCATAACAATTAGCCTTTGGCTAATTTTCTATGGGGATGTTGGGGATGTCATCTATGTTATTGATAAAGTAATGCTCGCTTGTTGACGTATTCGGACTGCAACCTTCAGGGTGACCATGCTCCTGAACACAGCATGCATAGTGGTAGCCAGATTCCTCATGGAAATCTCTGCATGCTTTGCGAAATGGTTTATACTGCTCAACCATGTTAGCGGCCTCTAGTTGATGAGGAGGCCTCTGCTCATGGTTGGGAGGCTTTCTTTGCCAAGTTGGCTTGGCAGAAAAGGTTCTAGGAGTGGAGTGAGTTTGAGTTCTTTCCATTGTGATCACCCTATTTTGAATTTCTTTTAACTGTGCTAAGTGTTTCTGCTCTACCTCCTCCATATTTTTCTTCATCTCCCTCTTCATCTCAATCATTTGTTTTTCATAGGCATCCTTCATAGCTGATAAAGGATCCTTGTATTTTGGTTCACTGATTTTTAATGGAGTTGAAGACCTTGAGTAACCATGGAGGTTAGACTCACCAGATGACTGCATGTTCAGATCAATTTTGATTGTCATCTCCTGAGCCTAGAGCAA
>LPNX010415210.1:0-29440 GCA_001517045.1 Pseudotsuga menziesii | reverse complement strand
TATACCAGTCGCCCGCCTTTCCATCCAGAGATAGAGCAAATAACTTCATATACACGTCATCATGTTGGCTGACCGGATCATTGACATAAGCGTTGATACACCTGGACACGTTCCTGAGGTGCATGGTGGAGGTAATGGCATCAGTGCCTGTATACATCGGGAGCTTCTCGACAGCTTTGTCTGGAAGACGGTGGGGTTGACCTGCTATTTGAGAAAAGTCAAGCCGAGTAAAATACTTACCCATTATGTCAGAAACAATGGTATTAGTGTTTTCAGGAAATAAAAGGTGGATGTCTGAAACAGACTCAGATCTAAGTTCTGCAAGGATCCTGCGAGAAGATAGTTTGTTTAATCTCCTCCTATAGACCTTTTCGGGGTTAGGGATGAAATCAAACAAACCTACAGAGTTTCTTCTAGTGGAATACCTTGAGGTGTTAACTGACATTGGAGTCGCCAGGTGGACTTGAGTTTAATTTTGGAGAGTGTTTGGACTAAAATCTACCAAAAACGAAAAAAGGTAAAAGACTAAAAGAAACAAAGGTCGTCCAGGAACAAAAAGATTTGTCCCCGGCAACGGTGCCAAAAGATGTTGTCCGCTGATTGCACACCAGCAGCAGAAATCTTCCAAAAGCTGTCTCCTCACTTAGGAAAGTGGGAGAGATGTGACCTTGGGGGCAAGCATAGAGCTAGGTACTGTCACCTACTCCTAGCTCCTCCGTCTAGGCTAACTCCTAACGAAGCCAAGGGGGGTAGTCCCTAACAAAGAGTTTTCTATGGCTCAATGTTTAAGTTAAGTTTTAGATGTTTTCAGATACGGATGGGTGTTGTTTAGGAGTTATTGTGATTTTAGATGATTAATGTGATGAATTGAGCACAAGACAAGGCAATCCACGTTGCTATCACCGGAATTAAAAGATAGACAAATATTTGAGAACTTCACGAACTTGATAAAGCATTCACAGATATAACTTATAATGAAAACATTCAATGGACAAATGGTCCAAATTATCAACAATACTGAAAGATAGAACCAGTGCCTATGGAGTCAACTTATCAGAGATGCTTTGTGTATAGGAAAGATGTGAATCCCAAAAGATGCCAGTGAATGTTAGGTTTTGCAAGTGCTCTTGGTAAGTTTTAAGAGTTTTAAGAATGCTCTTGATTAGGGTGTCAACGAAGGTTTGTCAAAGCCGGAAGACTCTTTTAAGTTCCCTTCGTTGAAGACATGTCAGGCTCGCCCAGTATCCCAGGCTGATATTGTCAAGTGACCAGCTAGCAGAGAATCTATGACAGCGGGAGGTTCCAGCGCCTCTACTAGGAAGTACTTTGGAAGAATCCCTACAATGCCGGTGGTTACGGGGTGTTTAAGTGTTATTAGGTTACTCTTGCGGGGTTTAAAGATCCAGTGCCCTTTCAGGGTACTCCGATCTAGGATCGGTCAGAGCATACTCCGGCAAGGAGGGAGGGGGGTTAATTAATTAAAGGGGCGTGAGTTGCAAATTTTATTAAGTTAATTAATTAAAACCCTCCGACATAGAGCGCTCTTGACCTCGTCTTATGACAGTGGTTCAAAAGACTTAGCTAATCTAGATGAAACTAATGCAAGGGTTGTGCAAACCTAAGATGCTCTCCGATAGAGAGTGCTCTTGACTTGTGTTTCTGCAAGTTCAAGAGTCTTATTTATGGATTATTTGATTAAACAAACACAACAATTAATATGAAAGGTGGTTGATTAAAACTCTCCGACAGAGAGCACTCTTGATCCACCTTATGGTGAGATTCAAGAAATTTTGGTTCTTTTTACGATTTAACAATTTATAACAAGACACCAACAAGCACTGATGAATCTAGCAATTAGTGGAAATGAAGCTAAGGAACAACTAGCAATTAGTAAGAATGAAACTAAGTTTAATCAGAGAGCTAAACTAATTGCTTAAGGAAAACTGAACTAAGTAAATCATGAAAATGAACACAAGACACACTTCCCCAAAATAGGGGAAGTAGAAAAGAAAGGAGACTTGCTCCCACTCAGCCTTTTTTATTTATTAATCTTTTACAATGATGATGTGTTCTTTGCCTCTTGGAAGAATGGGGAAAGAAGGGGATGAAAGAGAAGGGATAGCAGTCTTTTTGTTCTTCTTGCACTCCTTGTTTGTTCGTGGCCTTTGGGCTCTCCTTCACCTGTCTGCAATCTAAGAGCTCTAGACACACACTTGTTATGATATTAGTTGATAAAAAATAACTTGAAATTTAATCTACAAACTTGCTACAAACACTTACCCAAACTCACCGAAAAGAAGGAAGAAAAGAGGCAGGAAAAAGGCGAGGTAAGAGGGGTGAAAAAATGGTGAAAAGAGGGGAAAAGACAAGTCAAAGAAGGCTGGAAACTCAGTGAGAAAGAGGGCTACAAATCAGAGAAAGAGGGTTGCAAATGAGGGTGAAAAAGGATGAAAGTACAACCCAAAAGATGGTTGAAGAAAAGGATGGAAAGGGGCTGCAAAAAGTGGAAACAAAGAGGCAGAAGAGGGCTGTCCCAAAGGGTAAAAATGGAGAAAAGTGGACAGCAAACAAAAGGAAGGAAAGACTGCAAATAAAAGGCCTAAAAGGCTAAAAATAAAGCACAGGGCAGCCAACCGTGGCAAAGGCTAAGTGAATGAATGTTCACTTTAGCCCAAACGTGCCATAATCCCAAGAAAATAAAGATTTTTTAATTTGAATGATGAATAAAAGCAAGGAGAGTATGGTCAAACCTGTGGATCTTTTTAAAGCACTTGGATCTCGTGAAGCATGCAATTACCGGAAAAGCGTACTTGACTCCAAGAGAAGAAGATGCAGCTGAGCTCAAACTTCTGCTTAGTTGGATGGAAGGATCTGCAAAATAACACTCATAGACTTGCCATACAAAAGATTAGATCATGTATTGTTCACAAATTGAAATAAAGAAGAGCATGAACTACAACTGAATAAAACAATGCTCTTTTTTAAATTCTAAAAGTAAATCAATAAACAGCTAACTTGCAAATCGCAAATACCTGTTCTTATGTGCTTACAGAAGCCTTCTAAAGCATAACATCATAATCTCAAATAGACAAGAAAGAAAAGCATTAGAACAACATCACTTCATCCATCAAGTGCAATCATCCAAAGAATCACAACACATGAGCCTCCAAAGCCTTAATTTTATTCCAATGGTTGCATAAGAGCAACAAGCATTTACAAAGTTTCACCAGAGTTTCTCTACACAAAAATCCATCCGAATAGAGCTAAAGGAGCCTCTATTTGTACAATGAGAGAGTGCTAAAACCCTAAAACCAATCCTCAAACCCTAACCAGCCTGGCCACCAAACATAGATGCCAAACCTAAATCGGAGAACCGGGAGTGAGGGGAGGCCTCCACCCAGGCAAGGCGCCCCACTCCAACCTTTAGCAATGAAAACAACCCTCAGATGAAGCCACACGTGTGGAAGGCGCAACCCAGTTGAGGAGGGGCGTGAATGGTAGCAGGAGACTTCCTGCTGCATAGGAAAGCCAACTGCTAGGTCTAGAAACCTACTTTGCCAGGTCTGGAGGAGCCACTGCTCAGTAGTCATCAATGCAAGCTTCAGTTCAGCCTCGATCAAAACACCGATCGAAAGAGAGCACTCCACCTCACCCACACGTGAGCCTGACTGAAGGGGGGCGCAATAGCTAGGTTAAGAAGGCCTCCAAGTCATTAAATGCTGACTGAACTTACTTTCCATTAATTCCAATGCTCATTAATGCCCGGTGAGATGTCATCTGGCCTTTTATTTCGCCGAATTTGGATTAATTTGGAGAGTTTTAATTTTCTCCAAAATAGCCATTTTTTAATTAAAATTCATTTTTTCCTCAAAACTGACTTTTTTGAGAAAAAAGGCATTATCTGTCCTATTGTTGATCTAAAAGTTGGTTCTGACTGGCTGGCTGATCAAGAATGATTTTTGGCTTAAGGTTAGAGCCTTCAATCACTAAATTCGGAGTCCAGATGACTGATTTATTACAAACGAGTTTTTTCCATTTAATTAATGGAAAAATTAACCCAAAAAACTTAGAAAAGTAATTAAAAATTAAAAAATTTAAAAAAAATAATTTTTTCACTGTTCGAAAAAGATTTTTTCGAAATTTTTTTATGTGTCCAGATGACTTAGGACATGACCATGATCTATCTAAATAATGTCTATTAGGCTTATAACACTCAGTTGGGCTCTAATAACCCCCCAAGGCCCAGAATTCAACATCGGGCATTCCAGCTTTGGAGGAAGTGGGAGAAAACCTCGCCAATTATACTCGGCTGAAGGCAAAGCATAATTGTCAGGGGCAAAAAACTTCCTGGAATACCCTATTTGAGATTCTACGTCTCAGGAGCCCGAACCACTCAAAAATATCCTACTAGCACATTTTATTACAAACCCCGCGGGGCCATGGTCAAAATTATTCAAATAAAAAAGTGACTAGCCAATATTGGCTAGACAAACAAATGGATCAATTGGTACACTGGAATCAGACTTTGAACAAGTTTGTCAACCGACGGCTCCCCAGGTAACCCAATTATGGTACAAAAAAGCTGGCAACAGGGACATGATACATATTGACATACATAGGCAAGAGGGTAAAACAACAAATACCTATCCTAGCACCAAATAGATAGGGTGAGAGACATAACAACTCAAAGCCTCAACATAAGAACTATTTTAGCAGATGGAAAGGTAGGATTGTTAGGACCAAGTAGACAAAGGCATCTTTCCAGTACCAACTGGACAAAGACCCACTCCATGCTAGCACCAAGTAAACAAAGGAATTTTCTATTAATTTGCAGTGGCAACAGTATTTAACCTCAATCTACTAAATTCCTCATGGGAGCAAGGAATTCAAATTAAACTCAGCAAAAATTTCTTCCTATTCTCATATGCAGTCTAGATTAAGAAATAAGAACCTTGGCTAGAAAATCTGCATCCATGCAACCTCCATTTGCAGCATTTCCCTTGACTATCTCTTCTAGTATGAGCTTTATCTTAGTGAGAATGAGAAAAATTAGAGCAAGGAACAACAAAACTACCCCTCAAAAGTCTTAAAAGGATGTATATATAGATGGGGGATGGGTAGGTGGACAATGAAGTGGATGATAGTGAGGTGTCCAGACTCCAAATATTCCTCTAGGTATTCCTTCTCTTGCCACTTTTGTCAAAGATGAGGAACAAGTTATCTAGACTCTAATGCCACTTGTCATATCATAACCCCACACCCACCCCCACCACTTCTTTGGAAACCAATTTCCATATTTTGTATTATCTTTCCTTTTGGATACATCATCTTGTATGATGCTCTAGCTATTAACTCGGGAAAAGGAAAAAAATTCCTACTAAATCTCTAGTGGGGCCTTTGGCTTGAGCTCCCACAAGGAAACTTTTATATGGTCACATACCTTGACTCAACACATACAATATTGACAATATTATCATGCTGCCTTTTTATGAGTCCACATGATTTAGGCACCTAGGCACATGATATATACATCATGGTTCATTAACAAAACATGGGTACCATTATGAAGTACTACAATGTGGACCTTATGTTTTAGATTGAGGCTGTTCTTTGTTTATATTTCATCTCTTCCAGTCCCTTGTGTTTCATATCACAAACATGAATAGGTTGAAGGATATCATAATGCTAAGCTACATCTTTTGTTTGAAACATTCACCTGTCATGAGCAGTTCATGGACGAGTTCAATAAAATAAATTTTGAAGGTATTAAATATCCCGACGACATTTCTTGAGGCTTTGGACATGTTAGTTCTTACAATATTTGAGATAAAAGGAGCAATCTTTCATGACAACAACAGCAGCTAATCATCCTATGTACGGTAGAGTTGTAGGTGTCTAATAGTACTGAGGAACATATAATGAAGTTGCATAGAAGTTAAATGACCAACAATATTCAAATAGCATTGGATAATGTGAGTAATATTCACAAAATGAAATTGCCATGCAACAGTGACCAAAAAGTCCAAAAAATCAGCCAAAAATAATGAGATCAATCGGAACAGATAAAGGAAAACCTTTAACAATACTTCAACTAGTATGGTGCAAAATCCATAAACCAACCTGTCCAATGTCCACAGCAGGATTCAAGCTTCTTCCACAATCGTAAATTATATCTGTTTGCAGTATTGTGGTAGCTCCTGTAAGGAGGTCCACCTCTACCTGTCACATGAATTTCACATATGAATATTTTTGTGACTTTAAACAATGTTATATCTGATAAATAGTTTGTATCCTTACCTCGCTTGCTGCAGCACCAAAGTTGAGATATTGTAGAGCAGTTGAATCAGGAACCCAATACATTTGTGCAGAAAGATCCACTGATTGAATTGTAGCCTGTGAAAGAAACAAAACCCTGGGGTTAGATTCCATTTTCATTTGATGGCCTTACAATAGGTTGAACAAACATGATAGATAATAAACATGTTGCTTCTCAAGATGTTCCCATGGCAATTATTAAATAACCTTCTGCTAATAGAAATTCATGTCTTATATAAAATACAAAGAGATTGGTTGCACATATTTGAATAGTTTATCCTCACTATCCATGACATAATTATTGTTTGTGTACTACTAGCACATAAATTCTTTATTTCCTTTTCATGTATCTCGTGTCATACCAAAGCACTACATTCAATTGCTTATTCTGATTCCTGAATGAGGAAATTTTCATTATTTCACAGCTGCTGAGAAATACATCTTACATAAGGAGATCAAGAAGCTTCTTTTCAAGATCACGTTGAGGACCTAATTGTTGAAGACACTGATGGATCATTTTCTCATATCAATAATGGTTTAGTGAACTTAAATTCTTCTAAGAAATCTGAAGTGGATGATTTATCTTGTAGTGAATTTGAGGAAGAAAATGTTGAAGATAAGCTCTTGTTTGATGATGAGGATGGTGATGCATGTGTCTGTGATGAACAGTTCCTGTTCATATAGTAAATATCCACCTTAAATATGCTAGATAGCAATATTCCATAGAGAGCAGTAATATATATATATATATATATATATATATACACACACAATACAATGACAGTGCCATATATTTATAACTCCTAAAGGCACCTTTGGTGATTGTTCACGAAGGGTTGCGACCCTTAATTGAATATTTATTTATTTTATTTATTGTTAAGTATTTAATGTATTATTATCTCATATTTATGAATTTTATGTATGTTACATTGTCGTCCCCTTAAAAATGCTTTGTCCTTGAAGCATACTTGTTAAAAGACTCATGTCTTTTCCTAACGCGTAATGTCTTCTCATGATATTCTGATCTTGTAGCTGCGACAGTGGATTTACACAAGACGATATGTTCTTCTATGCACAAAATTGTCAATTGGTAAAAGAGTCAAACCACCCTAACTTGATTTTTTGTAGCCTTGTGTGGTGATGACTTCTTTGATCTCGAAATTATGAACTTTCCTTAAATAAATTAAGATCTTCACTTATCTCTTTAGATTGATTTTTCCTGTGGTTAGTTTGTTGAAAAAGGTGTTGTTTGTTATAGTTGGGATGAGGATAAGACATATTTGTAACTTGTGTCTTGTTGCCGCCTTTTGTTACCAACTATTTTGTACAATAGTTGAACTTTCTATTGAGCCGCCCGTTATTGTACATGATGCATGTTCATTTCCAGAGTTCAGAAGTTCAGTGTGTTTTAGAGTTAGCCAGTTTTGGCTAGTCTTTTTAATTTTTTGTCGAAATGACCATACCCCATGGGGTTTGTAATAAAGTGCGCTAGTAGGGGGGTCCTGAGTGGCTCGGTTCTCTTAGACTTAACAATCAAATAAGGTATTCCAAGGAGTTTTTTCCCTTGTCAATTATTTCTTTGCCTTTAGACGAGTTATAATTGATGAGTTTTTCTCCTGCTACCTCCAAAGCTGGAATGCCCAAATTTGGTGGTTAGGCTTTGGGGGGTTATTAGAGTCCAACATTAAAATATGAACCTACTAGACACTATTGGTATGTTTTGTGGTCATTTCCTAGGTCCCGGGGCATGTTAAAACATTGTCCGAAAAAAAATTTAGCGGATGTCCCCGAGTTTTTTATTTTTTATTTTTTACTATGGAAAAATAATTAAAATTTTCAATTAATTAAACCATTTTTCCTATGGTTTAATTGAAAATTTTCAAAATGTAATAATTAAGTGGTCTGGGGGTGGATTTTGGCAAATAAAGACTTCTTTTATAAGCCAAAACACTCATTTAACCCATAGACCCACTTATCTTAAGTTTCAGATGATTATTTTGCATTTAATTGAATATTTCCTCAAAATTAATAAACGAGAAATATTTAATTAAAATAATCATAAAAATATGAAATGGAGATAAATAAAGAACTCTCCAAAATAAACCAAATTGAATAAAGTAAAGGGCTATTTAACTCGGCAAAAGGCATCTGGGAAGATTCCAATCAAGTCCTAACTGATCCGAGTCAGTATCGGAGTGCTACAATCAACTGGGCCTTGGGATTTGCGCCTCCTCTCCTTGCATGGGCAAAATTCTCCTTGGTGGCACGTTTTGGTTGGTTGGGTGATGTTTACAAGAAATAGGGTGGGTGCCTTGCCTGGGTGGAGGCCACCTCACCCCCAGTTACAACCATCGGAGTTCAGTTCACTTTCAGATCAATGCAGTGAGCTTTAGTTAGTTAGGGTTGCGCCCCCTTGATCTCTCCTTGATGCATGCGCTAGGGTTTTAAGCCCCATCTCTCTTCTTTTTTGTATAAATAGGGGTTTATGCTCCATCTTTTAGGGTGGATAATTTTTGCAGAGAACCTCTAGTGAAACTTTTGCTAGTTTGCAGCCTCTTTCTTCCTCTTTCTTCCAAGTTTGCAGCCCTCTTTTGTCCAAGTTTGCAGCCTTCTTTTGCCTTAGTTTGCATCCCTCTTTTTTCGCTCTTTTCCTTCCTCTCTCATAGCTTCTTCTTTCATTTAATTTCTTTTCTTTCATTGTGGAAACTTAGTTTCTTTTAGAGTTAGTTTTAGATCTTTATTTGAGTTTATTTCGGGCTAACTCTTAACAAGTTAGTGTTCGAAGCTCTTATTTTCAGGAAAGTCAAAAATCCCAAAGGCTATAAGCGAACAAAAAGACCAAAAAGTAAAAAAAAAAACATTCCCCTCTTCCTTCTTTCCCCTTCTCACCTTGATCTTTCAAGAAAAGGCAAAAAACACCAAAAGCATTGTAAAAGAAGTTAATAAAAAACGAGTGGGATAAAGGCTCCCACACCCCACTTTCCCCCATTTTGGAGAAGCCTGTATCGTCTGGTGTTTCTTGTCTTTGCTTTATACATGCTTAATAATGGCTTAAAGTAGAATAGGAAGTTTAGTCTTTTTCTTTCATAAGAACTTTGTTAGTATAGTTTTATTTCAGTCTTACAGCTTGTTATCCACTTATTTGTACCATAGTTGGATTACCTGAGGAGCCGCCGGTTGACAAACATGTCCAATGTTTGATTCCATTGTATTAGTTGATCCGTTTTCATGTCTAGCAAATATTGGCTAGCCAGTTTTTTATTTGAATAATTTTGACCATGGCCTCGCGGGGTTTGTAATAAAATGTGCTCGTAGGGTATTTTTTGAGTGGTTCGGTCTCCTGAGACGTAGAATCTCAAATAAGGTATTCCAGGGAGTTTTTTGCCCCTGACAATTATGCTTTGCCTTCAGCCGAGTATAATTGACGAGGTTTTCTCCCGCTTCCTCCAAAGCTGGAATGCCCGATGTTGAATTCTGGGCCTTGGGGGGTTATTAGAGCCCAACTGAGTGTTATAAACCTACTAGAGATTATTTAGGTAGAGCATGGTCATGTCCTAGGTCATCTGGACATATAAAAAAAATTTCGAAAAAATCTTTTTCGAACGGGTAAAAATTATTTTTAAAATTTTTAAATTTTTAATTATTTTTCCTAAGTTTTTTGGGTTAATTTTTCCATAAATTAAATAGAAAAAACCCGTTTGTAATAATTTGGTCATCTAGACCCCGTTTTCAGTGATTGAAGGCTCTAACCTTAAGCCAAAAATCATTCTTGATCGGTCAGCCAGTCAGATCCAACTTTCAGATCATCAATCGGACACATAATGCACTTTTTCTCAAAAAAGTCAGTTTTGAGGAAAAAATGAATTTTTATTAAAAAATGATTATTTTGGAGAAAATTAAAACTCTCCAAATTAATCCAAATTCGGCGAAATAAAAGGCTAAATGACATCTCATTGGACATTTATGATGTTTGGAGTTGTCATAACTCAGCTTTAGTCAACATTAAGTGAGCAATTAAATTATATTCAGTTAGCCATTGTGTCATCTCTAGCTAAAGAATGAGATGGAGAGCATTCATTGGTCCGGTGATTTGATCGAGGTAAAGACTAAGGCTTACACCATCAGTGGGCTTCCCAAACCTAGCAGAGGCTCCAGCCAAACCTAAAAAGTGGGTTTACCATCATGAAGGCGCCTCTCCTCAAGCTCACGAATCCTCTCTCTCCTGGAAGGTGTCATCACATGTGTGGGTGCAGTAGGGGCTTGTTTTCAGTGCACAGGGTTGGAGTGGGGGCACCTTTCCTAAGTGGAGGCCTCCCCTCACTCCCAGCTCTTCAATTTAGTTCTGGGTTTTTTGTTAGGTGGCCAAGCCGGTTAGGTTATGTAATTTGGTTTTAGGGTTTTAGCACTCTCTCATTTTATAAATAGAGGCTCCTTTAGCTCTATTCGGTGGATGATTGATGCAAAGAACCCCTGGTGAATTATTGTAATACTTGTTGCCCTTATGCAACCATTTTGAATAAAGAAAGGCTTTGGAGGCTCATGTGGTGTGGATTCTGGATTCATGTGCTGTGATTAATGAGGTGATACAATTTTAATTTCTCTTTTGTTTGCTAATCTGTGGGTATTTATAAATGCTTTAGAGGGCTTATATAAGCACATAAGAGTAGATATTTGTAGTTTCAAGTTATCTACTTACTTATTTACTTTCAGAAATCTATAAGAGCATTGTCTTATTCAATTATATCTCATGTTTTTTTTATTCAGATTAGTAAATAGTACATGTTTTAATGCCCCTTTTTGGCAAGCATACAAGTCTTTTGATTACAGATCACTCCATTGCATCGAGTAAAAGGTTGAGCTAAGTTGCATCTCCTTTTCTCGGAGTCAAGCACAAGTTTCTAGCAACTGCATACTGATTGAGATCCAGGTGGCCTCAAAGATTCAAAGATCCAAGTGGTTCCATCTCTTATATTCACCCCTAAAAACAAAATCTTTCATTACCTTTATATTTGCAAGTAGTATCTTGATCTATAAAGTAAATCTTTTGCAGCTACTTGCTTCCATTTCTAGATCTAGGAAGTGTTCTTTCTCTTAGATCTAGTTAGTATTTGAAACAGCACAAGGTTCCTATATTTTGCTCAAATGCTAGGTGTATTTTTGTAGTATATTCTATTGTTTAACCCATCATTTTGCAGGTAAATAACTCGCTGGTTTTTTCTCTCTATGACAAGTTAAGCGGGAAAACTTGTAATAAATAAAAGAAATAAGCTGCAAAAAACCTTCCTTCTTCCTCTCCTTAATCCCCTTTCTACAGGTTACTTTGTTTTGCGCTTTATTACCTCTTCTTCATCACTGCCCCGTTTTTTCTCTCATTTACTCCCTTATTTCTTCATTTTGGACAGCGTTAGTGTGCCCTAGTCTTCTTTCCTTTTTTGCCTCTTTCTGCCCTGGTTTTTGGGCCTTCTTCAACCTTGTTATTGGCCTTTTCTTCCACTTTTTGTTTGCTGTCCTGTTTTATAATTTTTATGACAGCCATTTGTTTTCTCTTTCGCTACCCCGTTTTCTTCAATTTCTGTCCTCCTTTAGCTTCATAGTTGGCTGCCCTATTCCTCCCTTTCTTTGGTTTTGACCCTCTCTTGTTTTCTCGCCTTCTTTCCCTCATCTTCTTTTGTTTCAGCCTTCTTTTCCTTTGCTCTTTTGGCTCTCTTTCAAACTTCTTCTCTTTTCCCTTTTCACAGGTTTCAGAAAGATCTCCAAATAAATGTAAAAGCACTCTCCTTTTTACACAAGTCCTAATATCAGTAGAGTTGTTTTGCTTTCTTTTGAAAAGTCCTTTCAAGGATTAAAATCTTTAAGGCACATTGTATAAATTTTAATAAAGATCTTGTGTTTGAGTGGGCTTTTTAAGTCCCCACTCTCATCCTCCCCCATTTGGGGAGGCTTGTGTTGTGTCTACTTGTGTATGCTTAGGTTAGATTCGCTTGTCTTCATCATTATTTGCATCTTATTCTTAGAATATTAATTGTTAATCCATCACTTCTAATTCTTTAATTAAGTTGACTACTCTTTCAAATTGTTTATCTTTCTAAGTAAATCAACTGCTTAAATCTCTTGAATTACACCATAAGGTGGATCAAGAGTGCTCTCTGTCGGAGAGTTTAATAACTAATCTTTGCTTCTTGTTCACATTTGTTTAATCAATTAACTCTAAAGTAAGACTCTTGAACTTGCAGAAACACAAGTCAAGAACACTCTCTATCGGAGAGCATCTTTAGCATTGCATCATCCTTGCATTAGTCTCATCTAGATTAGATAAGACTCTTGAACCTTCGTCATAAGATAAGGTCAAGAGCGCTCTCTGTCAGAAAGTTTAATCAATTTATCCAATAAAAGCTTCAACACACACACACCCCATAATTAATTAACTTTGTTGATCATCCCTCACCTACTATGCTCTGCCGACTTTCGGGTTGGGCTCGTACTCAGAACGGTGAACGGACTTGCTAAGTTCGCATAAGAGTAACTTAATTAAAACTTTACCCCATAACCAATGCATCAGCGTTGTTTCGTTTAAATACGGAGGCATGTGGGCAAATTCCAAGTGTGGGCGCCGGGCAACCCAATTTGGGCACAGTTAGTTAAGTTATTGAACACTTAGCTGTGACCCCAGACAGGTCCGTCATGTCTTCGAACGGAGCCACTGAAGGTATTTCCGGTTAGGATATCCAGCTACCTTAAGCAAGACCACCATTAAAAACTTTTAAAACCTACCAAGAACACTCGCAAAATCTAATACTCACTAGCTTAATTCCTAGACTTTTATTCACGTATTTATTTGACTCCATAAGGCACTGGTCCTTTGTTATATCTGAGTAATTTTCTATATTGATCAACTGTCTATGGTTCATTTCAATTGTTATATCTGAATGCTTAGTCTGGAATATTTGCTTATCTGTGTAATCTCTTGTTAGCAACGTGGATTGCTTCTGATTAATCATCATTCTCTTAATAAACAAACACTTCTAATTACATTAAACTCCTAAACAACACCCATCCACATCCGTAACCTAAAAACACTTTAACAACCTTAAGAGCCTTAATAAACTCTTTGTAGGGACTACCCCCCTTGGCTTCGTTAGGAGTTAGCCTAAACGGAGGAGCTAGGAGTAGGTAACAATACCAAGCTCTGTGCTTGCCCCCAAGGTCACACCTCTCCCACTTTCCTAAGTGAGGAGATAGCTTTCATTAGATTTCTGCTGTTGGTGTGCAATTGGCGGACAACACAGCTTTTATTTAATTGCTAAAAGAAAAAGAAGGAACCCAAAGTCTCTTGAATCTCTCAGAAAAGTGGATCAAGAGCACTCTCTATCGGAGAGTCTTTATTTTGTTTTACTGCTTTCTTTTATTGCTTAAAGAAAAAAGAATCCAAAATCTCTTGAATCTCACCGAAAGGTGGATCAAGAGTGCTCTCCGTCAAGAGTTTATTATCTAGTTTAGTTCTTTTATTTTTTCAACATCTTTGTTTCTTTTTTCATAAATCTCTTGAATCTCTCCATAAGGTGGATCAAAAGTGCTCTCTATCGGAGGGTTGTTACAATGGCTCATTTTCACCAAACCAATTTTACTACACTGTGTATGCTCTCCCCGGTTGGAATACCCAGTGACAGTGTAGACTTTTTTATCCTCACATCCTAATCAAAGTCACATTAATAAATTTTACCAACTTCCCCAGGCGGAAATCTAACGCCTAGATTTAAGCCGTTGCGGTGGCAAATTACCCAAAGGAAGCAGGAACAATTGGTCAATGATCTCGAGGTGCAGCTACGCTACACCCTTGTGGTGTAGTGTTGAACACCGCCTTTTGACTCTAGACCAGCCAACGTATTTGGACCGAAGGGTATATCTTGTATATCCCCCTTCTATTTAATAATCAACCTCATCTTTAAAATTTTCAGTAAAATTTACCAAGAAGCACTTGCAAAAAATTCTCAAACACTCCATTTGGCACTGGTCCTTTTTTAATTTTTCTTATTATTTGTCTAAAGCATTGCTATTTATCTGTTTTTTATATCATAGATGCTTTACTTTTAATCTGCAATTATCAAATGATTGGTTATCTCTAATTCTATTTGCAAGCATTTACTGGTTATTTTATTGTGAGTTTCTTTATCAAAAAATCCTAAAAAAACACATTCGCATCACGCATCTGAATAAACTTTAAAAATTTTGAGCCTTAGAAACTCTTTGTAGGGACTACCCCCTTGGCTTCGTTAGGAGTTTGCCTAAACAGAGGAGTTGGGATCAGGTGACGGCACCTGACTCTTTGCTTTCCCCCAAGGCCGCACCTCTCCCCTTTGCCAAGAAACAGTTATTTGAAAGATTTCTGGCTGACGGTGTGCACATCGATGGGCAACATTTTTGGCGTCGTTGTTGGGGACAAATCTTTTGTTCCTGGACGACTTTTTACCTTAGTTTTTTCTTAGTTTTTTACCTTGTCTTTTGATAGACTTTTAGTTCAAACAAACCTCTGATTTTAGACTTAAATCCATCTGGCGACTCCACTATCAATAATCACACCAAGGTATTCAACAAGAAGAAACTCTGTAGGTCTACTTAATTTCATCCCTGAACCTGAACAGGCTTATAGGAGGAGACTAAATAGGTTAGCTTCTCATAGAATCCTTGAGAATCTTGGATCTGAGTCTATTTCGGACATCCATAGTCTTTTTGTTGAAAACAATAATTGTTTGTCTGATATAATGGGTGAGTATTTCAGTCCCCTTGACATCTCTCAGATAGCAGGTCAACCTCACAATCTACCAGACAAAGCTGTAGACAAACTATCCATGTTCACTAGCACTAATGCCATCAATGCAAGTCTTCATCTAAAGAACTTCTCCATATGTATTAGCGCTTATATCAGTGATCCTACACATAGACATGAAGATGTGTATATGAAACTATTTGCTCTTTCCTTGGATGGAGATGCCGGTGACTGGTTCAACAACTTGCTAGATAACTCCTTTGCAACTCTTGCAACCTTTAAAACTACTTTCACCAACAAGTTTGGAGAAAAGAAAAAGCCTCGACATCAGTTAGATGCTTTAACTACCATAAAAAGAGGCGAGAATGAAACGATGGATGAATTCAACAAAAAATTCACAGATCTGGCGAATGCCATTCATACTGATTACAAGCCTACTGCTCAGTCCATCTTAGTCCCCTATATTGAAGCTCTTAGTGGAGAAATTCAATATCACCTCAGGGATAAAGACCCTACCACTCTATTGATAGCCCAAGAAATGGCCGTTAAAATTGACAGGAATCTGCTATCTTCTGGTAAGTCAAACATTCCTGAGTACACAAGGGCCATTATCCCTCCTAAGCAACAGGATATTAGAGCTAAGGATTCTACAAACCACATGCAAGAGACTTATGACAAAAAAATGAAGGAAATGAATGAAAGGATGGAGGCCTTACAAACCGATTATGCAAAGATGCAAAATCAAGTAATAAACATGGAAAGGGCTCGAACTAGTCAGAACAATTTTCCTCCTAAGGGAAATTGGGTTTAGAAGAAAGCCGTGCTAGATAAAAGGCCCCCTAATCAACTAGATCCCATCAACATGGTTGAGGAAGTCATTCCCTATTGCAGAGCCTGTGAAGCCCTTCATGAAGAGTCCTCTTGTTATATGGCCCGTCAAATCTTAAAGCATAGTCTTCCAGAGTCAAATGATAGTGAACAGTATTCAAGCGAGCCTGAGTACGTCAACACAGTAGGACAACTCCATTCGGTCACCACAGAAACCTAGGGTCAAGCCATAGAGTATAGTCAACAATTGGATAACCTTACTAAGAACATTGGTACTAAGCCTTCAAATGAACAAATCAAAGAGATGCCTAAGTTCAAAGGCATCACCTACCAGAGAAGGGATAGTCCGGGGACTTCAAAAAGTAAACAATATCTTCCTAAGGTAACCGCTCCTCCTGATACTGATGGTGTTGGTCTTGATTTAGGAACTTGGTGATCAGAAGCTAAAGTGTCAGTCCTTGCAAGTGAACTAGTTAAAATTCCAGAACAAAGAGAAAAGTTGTTAAAATCCTTAAACTCTCCACCTCCCAAAAGGGTAAAGTTTAAAGAACCTTTAGAAGAACCTTCTCCAACTCTAAATAATGTCCAAGAATATCCGATTGTAATATTGCATACTATGGATTCAAGAAAAGAGAATCATCCCCCCTTCTATGTATCATTAATGATGGGTGTTCTTCTTCTACATAACTGTATGCTTGATTCAAGATCCACCTCTAATATAATGACTAGGAAAGTAATGGAACTGTTGAACCTAAAATCAACTAAGACGTATCGAAATGTCTGTGCTATGGATTCCAGAGAGGTGGATGTAGTGGGAATCATCCTGAATCATTAGGTGAGACTGGCTAAGTACCTAGATATTCACATAGCCATGGACATTCTCGTAATTGATGTGCTAGATAAATGGGGGATGTTGTTGTCCAGAAAGTGGGCTGCCACCTTGGGAGGATGGATCCAAATGGACTGGACTTATGCTACAATACCCACATCAGAAGACTCTTGGGTAAAGTTGCGTAATGAAAAGGAGAAGAGGTACCATGTTGAAAATCCTAAGAATCCTTTAAATGAGTATGTTTACAACACTGATGCTATTGGAACTTATACTTTATGTTTACAACACTGATGATATTGGAACTTATACTTTCTACTCTGCCTTCTTAGCTCCCCTTAAAGAAAAAATAAAAGACGAGAAGGTAGATGAGATATGGAGGATGAACTTTGATGGTGCTCATTCCAGAGCTGGAAAGGGTGCAGGTGTTTTCAACACATCGCCTAAAGGGAAAATATTTAACTTTGCTTATAGATTGGAATTTGAGGCAACTAATAATGTAGCAGAGTATGAAGCACTTTTACTTGTTTTGGAAACAACAGAGGATATGGGGATAAAAATGTTAAGCATAAGTGGCAACTCTGATTTGATAATCCTCCTGAATTTGCTTGTAAATGTAAAAGGTTAAAAAAGTATAGAAATGCAGTCTGGGACACAATGGAGTATTTTGATGCCTTAAACTTAACTTCAATTGATTCGGATGAAAACAACTTAGTAGACAAGTTAGCAGTAGCAACCTCAACTCTCCAGCCTTCTGAGGAACTGTTGAATGGTGATGGTAAATTAGAGATAAACTTTAGACCATCTGTTCCAGACAACATGTAACATTGGCAGGTTTTCCAAAGTCATGATCAAATTCTGAAGTTTCTTCATAATATAGATGAATTATCCAACCTTAGTGTCAACTTTCAGGAAGAGAGTTAAGAGTATCAGGGAGAAGGTGATCAGTTTGATAATCCAGTACCTCGGGGCTTTGTTGGGCTTGAGCAAATTTTTGACAGACATGATGGTAGAAAGAATAATATTGATTCAATGAAACCTAGAGATTACGTAGAAATAAATATTGGATCAAAAATAAAAACCCAAAATTGATAAAAATTGGAAAAGGGACATTTGAAAAGAAAGGAATGACTTAATAACTTGGTTAAAGAGTATAGGGATGTATTTTCCTTTTCATATGATGAGTTGAAAGCATATCGGGAAGATCTGTTCCAACATACCATCCCTTTAAAAGAGGATGTCAGAAAAGTCAAACCTTTCGGCAAAAATTAAGACAAATAAACCCCAAGTTAGCCCCTATAGTTAAAAAGGAACTTGAAAATATGTTAGCTACAGTGGTTATTACAATTTACACCAACAAGACATTCATCCTGGTGCTCTAACTTGGTGGTGGTAAGAAAAAAGAATGGTAGTCTAAAGATATGTATGGATTTCAGGAATCTAAACATAGCTTGTCAGAAGGACAATTATCCTTTGCCTACTATGGAGACCCTTCTCCAAAGAGTTACAGGGGCAGGCATGATGTCCATGTTGGATGCATTTTCAGGGTACAACCGCGTAGTGATTCAGAAGGAAGATAGGCATAAAACTACTTTTACCTCCCCTTGGGGTACTTTTGAGTATTTGAGAATGCCTTTTGGTTTGCTGAATGTTGGTGCCACTTTTCACAGGGTCATGGACTATGCACTCAAGGCGTTGATTGGAAAGGTCATAGAGATTTACTAAGATGACTTGACAGTTTTTTCAAAAGAAAGACCAAGTCACATAGGCCATCTTAAGCAAGTCTTTGAAAGATGTAGGAAGTATGGTATTTCTCTTAATCCGACAAAATCTGTTTTTGGAATTGATGAGGGAAAGCTTCTAGGACACATCATTTCTAAAGATGGGGTCAAAATTGACCCTGAAAGAATTGAGGCCATTAAAAAGATTCAATTTCCTAAGAATGTCAAAGCTCTCCAGTCTTTTAATGGACATATCAATTTCATTAGAAGATTAATCCCAAACTTAGCTGAGTACATGAAACCTTTACAAAAGCTGTTGAAAAAGGATGCTAAGTTTGAATGGACTAGTGAAGATAGAGAAGCCTTCAAATGCATAAAAAAATCCATCACTAGATCTCCTGTCTTAGTCATCCCGGACTACTCCAAAGATACCATGATTATCTCCTTTGCTTTCGAGGATACTATTGAAGGGGTTTTGCTCCAGAAAAACAATGAAGGATTTGAGTAACCCATCGCTTTCATGAGACATGCCTTGCAACACTCTGAGCTTAAGTACAAAACTATGGAAAAACAAGCTTTTGCCTTAGTGAGATGCTAACAAGAGATTACACAGATAAGCAAAGATTCCAGACTTTTAACCAAGCATTCAGATATAACAATTGAAATGAACCACAGACAATTGATCAAGATAGATAATTATTCACATATAACCAAGGACCAGTGCCTTATGGAGTCAATAAAATGCGTGAATAAAATGAAAAGTCTAGGAATTAAGCTAGTGAGTATTAGATTGTGCAAGTGCTCTTGGTAGGTTTTAAAAGATTTTAATGGTGATCTTGCTTAAGGTGTCTGGATATCCTAACCGGAAATACCTTCAGTGGCTCCATTTGAAGACATAACGGACCTGTCTGGGATCACAACTAGGTGTTCAATAACTTAACCAATTGTGCCTAGATTGGGTTGGCCGACGCCCACACTTGGAATTTGCCCACTTGCCTCAGTATTTAATCGAAACAACGCCGGTGTGTTGGTTATGGGGTAAATGTTTTATTATGTTTCTCTTGTGCGAACTTAACAAGTCCGTTCACCGTTCTGAGTATGAGCCCAACCTGAAACTTGGCAGAGCATACTAGGTGAAGGATGATCAACGAAGTTAATTAATTAGAGGTGTGTGTGTGTTGAAGGTTTTTATTAAGTTAATTAATTAAACTCTCCGATAGAGAGCGCTCTTGACCTTATCTTATGACAGAGGTTCAAGAGTCTTATCTAGTCTAGATGTCTAATGCAGGGATTGTGCAAGACTAAGGATGCTCTCCGATAGAGAGTGCTCTTGACTTGTGTTTCTGCAAGTTCAAGAGTCTTACTTAATCTATTAATTGGATTAAACAATATGATGCACAACAATTAAGATGAAGATGGTTGATTAAACTCTCCAACAAAGAGCACTCTTGATCCACCTTATGGTGAGATTCAAGAGATTTATGAATGCTAGGCAGTTGATTTACTTATATAAAAGATACACAATTAAGCGATGAAGTAATCAACTTATTCAATACATTAAATGTGATAGACTAACAAGTAGTATTCTAAGAAAAAGATGCAAATATGATGAGAACAAATACATCTAACCCAAGCATACAAAAAGATGAACACAACACAAGCCTCCCCAAATGGGGGAGGATGAGAGTGGGGACTTAAAAACCCCATTCAAACAAACGATACTTTATTAAAATTATACAATTTGCCTATAGGAATTTAATCCTTGAAAGGACTTTCGAATGAAAGCATACAACTCTATTATTATTGAACCTTACGTAAAAAGGAGATTGATTTACTTTTACTTGAAGCTTTTCTTGAAACTTGCAAAAAAAAGGGAAAAGAAGATGTTTGAATGAGAGCAAAAGAACAAGGCAGAAGAGGGCTGAAATAAAAGGAAGAGGAGGGGAAGGAGGGAAGACAAAGAGGAAGTCAAAAACAAGAGAAGGGAGGAATAGGGCAGCGAACTAGATGGCCAAAGAAATACAAGGAATGATGAAAACGGGGCAGTGAAAGAGAAGGAAGATGGCTATCATAAAAAGTAAAAAAACAAGGCAGCGAACAAAAAGGGGAAGAAATGGCAAAAAACAAGGTGGAAAGAGGCCAAAAAACTGAAGAAATTCTGCGTTTTACTGTTTGCTGGTTTATGTCAACATTTCGTGGTTTTCACATACAGCCGGTTTTGCATTGGCTGTAGGTTACTTATGAAATTTTACTGAACAATTAAACACACAGTAAAATACACTAACAGGCTGAAAAACACATTTAACAATCACACCATAAAAATGATAGACTCAGAGATTTTTGGCCAAAATCAAGCCCTGGAAAAACCCCCACGGGGAAAACCAGTTAGAGAGAGAGAGAGATTTTATTATCTTCAGCAAAATATTAGAATAGAAATACAGTGAAAATTTAACTTATCTCCACCCAAGATTTCATCTCAAAATCTTGAAAAACGTGCCCAGCAAAGCCTTGAAAACTGTGCAGAAAAATAACAGCAGTCCGTACAACTGTACGACCTCGATTTCTGTGCCCTGTTTTATCTCAAAAACTGTGCAGAGTTTACCTCGATTTCTGTGCCAAAAATCTGCCTCGAAAACTGTGCCAAAATCCGTACTGTATGGAATCCGTCCACCTTGAAAACTGTGCAGCATTAAATGCAGTCCGTACACCTCGAAAACTGTGTAGCATTAAATGCAGTCCGTACCTTTGTCTCGATTTATGTGCAACATTAAATGCAGTCCGTACACCCTCGATTTCTGTGCAGAAATAAATGCAATCCGTACACCCTCGAAAAATGTGCCAGCAATTAATGCAGTTCGTACCCTCAATTTCTGTGCAGTCTCTCTTCTTGGGAATCGTGCCAATGCCCTAGCTCAACCTCCTCCTCTCTCAGCTCAGTCTCTCCTCCAAAAATGAAAAAAAAAGTGAAGTGTTTTGCCTCCCTCAACCCTTTTTGTCTAAACCCTAAGTGAGAATCTAATCCAACGGTGGAGAAAGATTCAATCCAATGGCTAAGATTCAATGAGAGTAAAAATCACATTTATTTAAATCACTTAAATAAATTTACTCACCCACTTAAATTTATCAAAAAGTGACTTTAACTTTATAAAGTCTCATTAAGTAGCTTTTAATATGAGGGTCACCTTTTTTCCCTTTCTAAGTGACTTAGGCAAAAAGTCACTTAGGGAACAAATTCCTAGGTACAAAAACTAGGGCAAAAAGGGGGTAAAAAGAGGCACAAACTAGGGCATAATAGGGCTATCCAAAGTGAAAAAAAATGGATGGTAAACTAAGGCAAAACGGGGCAGCGAAGAAGAAAAGGTAAGAAAAGGCAAAACAAAGCAAGGAGGAAGAGGCTATCAAGCAAGAAAACAAGGAGATCAAAGAGCAAAGAGAGAACTAGAAGAGGGAAGTTCGGTAACCAAGTGTGTTGTTTAATCTTTGTTGATGGAAGGAAGAAGAAACTCTGACTGTTATGTTTCCTTCTTGGATTGAGAAGCGCTTAGAGGAACCTGCAAAACGAAGGAATTAGATGAAAAAGAGCCACCCTTGATCTTAAGCTTGTCCTTCACCCTTGATGATCCCTGCAAAACCCTTACAAATAATATTCAATCCGAACACAATACTCATAAACTAGATTGTTAGCCCTTCTAGAGTATATAGTGAATAATGATTTAATAATTGAAAGGAAGGGTAAGAGAGATATCACCAAAGACAATGTGAATCCACAATTCCAATAGTTCATGCATGGACCTCCAAAGTCACAACTTTATTCCAATCTTTAAACAAATATTACAATATTTTGGCAGAGTGTTCATACCCAAAATCTCCATCCGAATAGAGCTGAAAGAGCCTCTATTTATACAATGAGAGAGTGCTAAAACCCTAAAACCAAAAATCCAACCCTAACCAGCTTGACACAATCCTGAGATCCAAAACCTAAAAATAAGAGCTGGGAGTGAGGGGAGGCCTCCACCTAGGCAAGGCACCCCCACTCCAACCCTAGCCACTGAAAACCATGCCCAGAAGGAGCCACACATGTGAGGGTGCATTCATCAAGAGAGAGAGGCGTGAATGGATGAAGGAGGCGTTTGGATGCATAGGAAGGCTACCTGTTAGGTCTGGAAACCACTTTGCCAGGTATGGAGGAGCCACTGCCTAGTGATCATCAGTGCAAGCCTTAGTTCTGCCTCGATTAAAACACCGGACGAATGAGTGCTCTCCACCTCACCCACACGTGAGCCTGACTGAAGGAGGCGCAATTGCTAGGTAGAGATGTCATTTATGTCACTGAATGCTGACTGAATCTACCTTTTGTTAACTCCAATGCTCATTAATGCCTGGTGAGATGTCATTTGGCCTTTTATTTCGCCAAATTTGGATTAATTTGGAGAGTTTTAATTTTCTCCAAAATAATCATTTTTAAATAAAAATTCATTTTTTCTTCAAAAATGACTTTTTTGAGAAAAAGGGCGTTATGTGTCTGACTGATGATCTGAAAGTTGCATCTGACTGGATGGCTGGTCAAGAATCATTTTTGGCTTAAGGTTAGAGCCTTCAATCACCGAATTCGGGGTCCGAATGACTGACTTATTACAAACGAGATTTTTCTATTTAATTTATGGAAAAATTAATTAAGAAACTTGGGGAAAAAAAAAAAAAAATTTTTTTTACCCCGTTCGAAAAAGATTTTTTCAAAAAAAAATTCAAAGGTCCCAATGACTTAGGACAAGACCATGCTCTATTCAAATAATGCCTAGTAGGTTTATAACACTCAGTTGGGCTCTAATAACCCCCCAAGGCCCAGAATTCAACATCGAGCATTCCAGCTTTGGAGGAAGCGGGATAAAACTTCGTCAATTATACTCTGCTATAGGCAAAGCATAATTGTCAAGGGAAAAAAACTCCCTGAAATACCTTATTTGAGATTCTACGTCTCAGGAGACCGAACCTCTCAAAAATACCCTACTAGCACATTTTATTACAAACCCCGCAGGGCCATGGTCAAAATTATTCAAATAAAAAACTGGCTAGCCAATATTGGCTAGACATGCAGATGGATCAACTGATACACTGGAATTAGACATTGAACATGTCTATCAATCGGCGGCTCCTTAGGTAACCCAACTATGGTACAAAAAAGTTGGTAACACACTTCACCGTACCAAGTAAAAGGTTGAGCTAAGTTGCATCTCCTTTTCTTGAAGCCAAGCATATGTTTCTAGCAGCTGCATGCTATTTGGGATCCAAAGTGGTTTCAAGGATTCAAGATCCAAGTGGTTTTATCTTCTTTATTCACCCTAAAATTAAAATTTCTCAATTTCTCCACTTAATGTTTGCAAGTAAAATTTTGATTTATAAAGCTAATCGTTTGCATCTTACTTGCTCTCATTTCTAGATCTAAGAAGTGTCAAAATTTTTGCATTTTTACTTAGATCTAGTTAGTACTTGAAGTAGCATAAAGTTCCTATCTTTGCTTAAGTACTAAGTGTATTTTGTTAGTGTATTGTATTGTTTAATCCATCATTTTGCAGGAAAATAGCTCGCTGATTTTTCTCTTTTCATGACAAGTTAAGCGGAAAGGCTGGCAAAAAATCAAAGATATAAGCTCCAAGAAACATTCATTTTTCCCACACCCCTCTTCCCCCATTTGGGGGAAGCTTGTATCGTCCATTTTTCATGCTTGCATATTTATTTAACAATTTGCTAAAGGTAGAATAGGATAGAATAGTTCAAATTTGTTAAAGTTTTGTTTCTTTTATTAAGGTTAGATAGTTTATTTCTGATTAAATTATCTTGCATAAAATAGAAAGGTAAAAAGTCTCTTTATTTATTTATTTTGCTAACATAAGGTTTTGTTTACTTACCCCCATGCTTTCCCGATTAGAGCCTAAAAAGACTGAAACAGACTCTTGGGTAGTTTAGCTTTCTTTTTTTTAATTAATTAATTAACTAAGTCTCTTGAACTTGCAATAACCCAAGTCAAGAGCACTCTCTATTGGAGAGCATAGCTAGTTTGCATTTTCCCTTGCATTAGGCATTTAGTTTAATTAAGTCTCTTGAACCTTTGTCATAAGACAAGGTCAAGAGCACTCTCTGTCGGAGAGTTTTAATTAATCTGCTTAATTAAAATTTGCAACTCACTTCCCCATAATTAATTAACTTCGTTGATCATCCTTCACCTAGTATGCTCTGCCGACTTTCGGGTTGGGCTCGTACTCAGAACGATGAACGGACTTGCTAAGTTCGCACAAGAGAAACATAATTAAACTCAAACCCATAACCAATGCACCGGCGTTGTAGAAAATTTCCTAAAGTTCTTCTTAGTAGAGGCGTCGGAACTCCCCGCTGTCTAAGCTTCTCAGCTAGCTGGTCAATCTTTGCGATACCATCCTGGGATACTGGGCGGGCCGTCATGTTTTCAACAGATTAAACTTGGAACATTCTCCCGGCTCTTGAATAATCCTTTGCTGACACCATAAGCAAGATTACTTAAAATCCTTAAAATGTACCAAGAGCACTTGTACAACGTTACATTCACTAACTTTATTTCAGGACTTGTTTATTTCTTAAGGCATTGCAGAGCGTTGACTCCATAAAGGCACTAATCTTTTAATCTATGCATAATTGTTATGTCTAGATCACTTGTCTTTGGCGTATTTAAATTTCTATCTGTGAATGCATCTTTGTAAAGTCTTGAATTATTGTTTATCTAGTTGTTCATTATTACACAGTGTACAATTTTTCTAACGACTGGCAGAGACTGTGTTGTATTGGGAGAAGATGTTCTCGACGTTTCGGTCTTCAATCTAGGACCATCCTCAGGAGACTAAATCAGCTCAATTAAAAAGATCGATCCTCATTGTTTATTAATGGTGATCAAAGGTGAGAAAATTAGCTTTTTGGGGCCGACTTCGATCAGCCTTTAGACTTCCTTAATTCTTTTTAATTTTAAATTTCTTTAAATTTTAATTTTATTGAGTACAGGTTTCCATGCTTCACTAATTTGTAGTCCATCGTCTCTATTTAAGTTATTTTTGTGTAGTTCTATTTCGAGAGCTTCCCATATTTTTCTTTTCTCATAATGATCAATTTTTGCTATGATTTTAGTGTCCTCTATGCATAAATGGTGTCCCGTGTGGTGGTAGTGTTCTGCCAGGGCTGATTTCTTGACTCTGTTGTGTTTAATGTCGGCGATGTGTTCCTTTAATCTTATTTGAAAAGATCTACCTATCTCCCCAATGTATTGTTTGCCACAGGTACAAGGAATGGAGTATACTCCTCTATGTAGGCTAGGATTTATGGAGTCCTTTGCATGGTCTAACATGGTCCTTAGTGAGTTAGGAGGGGAAAAGGAGGCTTTGATGTTTTCCTTTTTTAGAATTTTAGCAATCTTCTCTGTGGTACCTTTTATGTATGGTAGGTTAATATTCTTAGTCACCTCTTTTTCTTTGTTATTTTTTGTTCTAGGTGTTTTCTTTACCTTCAAGATAGCTTTATTGACTTGTTTCTCGTTGTACCCATTCATTATAAAGACCTTTTTAAGGTGTCTTAACTCTTGCTCAATGTGCTCTTTGTCTAATAATCTCATTGCTCGGGTGACAAGGGTGTTAATGACACTAATCTTTTGCGCTGGGTGGTTGTGTGACTTGGCGTGTAAGTAGCGATCCGTGTGCATCTTTTTTCTGTGGACCTGATGTGACAAAGTACCATCATTGCGTTTGGATATGAGGATGTCTAGAAAAGGTATGCTTCTGTTTTCCTCTAGCTCCATTGTGAATTTTATGCTTTCGGACTATTTGTTTAGATGTTCAAAGAAACTAGGGATGTCCTCTTTATCATGTGGCCAAATTACGTTTGTATCGTCTACATATCTTTTCCACATATTCGATTTAAGTGGATATGAATCAATTGCCAGTTTCTTGAATTTCTCCATAAATAAGTTGGCTACAATTGGAGATAGGGGAGACCCCATCGCGACACCTTCTACTTGCTCATAAAAACACTCGCGAAAGGTGAAAAAAGTCGACTTTAAGCATACTCTTACCAATTCCGTTGTTTCCTCATCCGTGATTTCTTTGATGGTTTTAATGGCTTCTTCTATTGGAATTTTAGTGTAAAGTGAGACCACGTCGAAGCTCAATAAGGTGTCTTCTTCTTTTATTCTTGCCCTCTTGATTTCGTCAACCATGTCTGTGGAGTTTTTGACAAAGGAATCTGTGTGTCCAACCAAACGTTTCAGTTTACCCGCCAAGTATTTCGCCAATTTGTATGTCGGCGACCCTATGGTATTCACAATCGGCCATAGTGGTATGTTTTGTTTATGTACCTTCGGTAGTCCATAAATTCGAGGATTGATAGGGTTTTTTCGTAATAGTTTCTTCTTTGTTTCCTCGTCTAAGGAAGACTTCATAATGGTCGAAGATACCTCTCTAACAATCCTCTTGCTTGGGTTGCTCGTCAACTTTTTATAACTCTCGGTGGCAAGGTGCTCCAGCATTTTTCGATCATACTCTTCCTTGTCCATCACAACTGTGACGTTCCCTTTGTCGGCCTTTACGACTAGAATGTTTTTATTCTTTCTCAGGGTATGTAATGCGTTCTCCTCCTCTTTGGACTGGTTCATTTTCGGTGCTTTTTCTTTTCTCAAAGTTACTGCGCAGTCCTGTCTGAGTTCCTCGGCCTTCTCTATTGGCAGGGCNCGTTCTCCTCCTCTTTGGACTGGTTCATTTTCGGTGCTTTTTCTTTTCTCAAAGTTACTGCGCAGTCCTGTCTGAGTTCCTCGGCCTTCTCTATTGGCAGGTCTTTAATAGCGCGTTCAATATCACGGATCAGTCGTTTGATTGGAACATTCTTTGGAGCGACCGCAAAATTCAAACCGTATTCTAATACGTGCAGCGTTGTCTCGTTTAACTCCATGCCTGACAGGTTGACCACATTTATTTTGGGTTGCATTCTGTTTGGTGCAATATTATCGTTCTGAGTATTACTTTTTAGCAGGAGCTTTGCGAGTTTTCTATCTTGTTTCTTGGTTATCTCGCCTAGTTTCATCTCCATTTTGCATGTCGACGACGCCTCAACTTCTATCCATAAATCCGTTCTGATAGAATTCGCCAGTTTGAGATGTAACCTGAAGAGTTTTTCCGACAGCGAATTGATGCATCTCCTTGTGTGCCTAATTTCTGATCTTATTAGGGCAAAGCTTGCATTTTGGAAGACTTCATTGTTCCTGGGGAGTGAGAGGCGATGTTTAATAGTTGCGAAGGATGGAATTACCTTATTATCTCGAGATTTCTTAAGGAATGAGAGATCTGATAATTTGTGAGCTAATTTCATCCTTGTTTTTTCAAATAGATGCATATCCTTAAGCGCTTCCCTTCCGTGGAGGGAAACTATCAAGTTGTTCATTATTACACTGTACAATTTTTATAACGAATGGCGGAGACTGTGTTGTATTGGGAGAAGATGTTCTCGACGTTTTGGTCCTCAATCTAGGACCATCCTTAGGAGACTAAATCAGCTCAATTGAAAAGATCGATCCTCATTGTTTATTAATGGTGATCGAAGGTCAGAAAATTAGCTTTTTGGGGCCGACTTCGATGGTCTTTAGAACGAATGGGTACAACGAGAAACAAGTCAATAAAGCTATCCTGAAGGCAAAGAAAACACCTAGAACAAAAAATAACAAAGAAAAAGAGGTGACTAAGAATATTAACCTACCATACATAAAAGGTACCACAGAGAATATTGCTAAAATTCTAAAAAAGGAAAACATCAAAGTCTCCTTCTCCCCTCTTAACTCACTAAGGACCATGTTAGACCATGCAAAGGACTCCATAAATCCCAGCCTACATAGACGAGTATACTCCATTCCTTGTACCTGTGGCAAACAATACATTGGGGAGACAGGTAGATCTTTTCAAATAAGATTAAAGGAACACATCGTCGACATTAAACACAATAGAGTCAAGAAATCAGCCCTGGCAGAACACTACCACCACACGGGACACCATTTATGCATAGAGGACACTAAAATCATAGCAAAAATTGATCATTATGAGAAAAGAAAAATATGGGAAGCTCTCGAAATAGAACTACACAAAAATAACTTAAATAGAGACGATGGACTACAAATTAGTGAAGCATGGAAACCTATACTCAATAAAATTAAAATTTAAAGAAATTTAAAATTAAAAAGAATTAAGGAAGTCTAAAGACTGATCGAAGTCAGCCCCAAAAAGCTAATTTTCTCACCTTTGATCACCATTAATAAACAATGAGGATCGATCTTTTTAATTGAGCTGATTTGGTCTCCTGAGGATGGTCCTAGATTGAGGAGCAAAACGTCGAGAACATCTTCTCCCAATACAACACAGTCTCCGCCATTCGTTATAAAAATTATTGTTTATCTTTTAATTCTCTTGATAGCAACGTGGATTGCTTTATCTTATGTGTCAAATTCATAATAAACAAACATATTTAATCACAATAACTCCTAAACAACACCCATCCGCATCTGCAACCTTTTAAAACACTTTAACAACTTAAGAGACATAGAAACTCTTTTGTAGGGACTACCCCCCTTGGCTTTGTTAGGAGTTAGCCTAAACGGAGGAGCTAGGAGTAGGTGACAATACCTAGCTTTGTGCTTGCCCCCAAGGTCACACCTCTCCCACTTTCTTAAGTGAGGAGACAGCTTTCGGAAGATTTCTGCTGCTGGTGTGCAATCGGCAGACAACACCGAGGTCACTACCCAGTTTTTCTCACTTCCTCTGTGAACTTTCCCCGCAACGGATTAAATCGAGGCTTTGGATTTTTTCCTTGTGAGGTTAATTCAGGCGTGAGACTGTTAGTTTTTCAAGCATATATATATTCGAGCAAAGTGTTTACTGTTCTTTTACTTTTCTTCCTCTTTAAACAAAACTTAGATCTTTAAACCAACAG